>PVJX010002773.1:0-121815 GCA_004027295.1 Dolichotis patagonum
CTAGTAGAGAACACCTGCCAGACATGGTTTGCATTTACTCTTCCCAAGTGAGTAGAGTAAACCGATCATAGCAACAACGGTTTGTTTAAAGCCATATGTGTGTATGCTACAGATTGCCTACTCACCTGCAAGGTTGCTGAGTAGGTACTAGGTTATGTTTATCCCTGTGTCACTGCAAGGGTCTAACACAGTTCTGGTGTAGTATTTTTGTCATTGGTACTGACTGACAAACACTTCTGGCTTTTTTCCTTCTGAGAATGATAGACTTGAATTCCCCACTCTATTCATAATTAGGGTGGCTATGTTATCAGAGTTTTATGATGAAAGTCCTTGCTCTAGGGGTCTCAGTATCCAAGAGGAGAGCAGCAGCGAAGGGGAAGTAAGAAGTTTCATTTCTGTTTGTTGTTTTTTTAACTGGAAATTGAACCCAGGCCCTGCACACTGAACTATATTCCCAATCCCTCATTCCCATCTTTAACATTTTGTTTTGATTTTTATTTTGTGACAGGGTCTTGCTAAGTTGCTATGTTGCCTAGGCTAAGTTTGATCCTCCTGCGTCAGCCTCCCAGAGTTGGAATTACAGGTATGTGCTGTCATGCCTGTCTAGGAAAGGAGGATTACTCAACATGGCCATGTCAGGAGGACAGATAAAGTTCTAAGATTTGTCTTCAAGGTGCTGACAGGAAACTTGAAGTTACTGAAAAGAAGAACAAAGGCAGGGTTTTGGGGTCTGCATAGCTGCGGGTTATGCAATCCTGGTCTGGTTGGTCAAACCTACAGTCTGGTTGGTCATTATCTCAGGACAGGTTCTGCAAGATACTGGGGGCAGATAACTGCTTGATGGAGCAATTCTGTTTCCCCTTTGAAATAACCACTCTTGCTTAGGGGGTTAGCCTTTGTTCTGTCATGTGGTAATTGCTCCTACTTGGGGGTGTGGCTTCATCATTGGATGGTCGCAAAGATCTGCTTTCCCTGAATTCGAAGTGACTGCAGATTAATGACTGGAGACTTCTGTGATTTGATCCTGCAGGTTTGGAACTAGACCTTGTGAAAGCCTGCAATCAGATATGTCTGCAAATTCTGAAAACTGCTTTCTTACCCATCTTGATGTCCTCAATCTTGAAGCAGGATGAGATAGAGTGAGTATATTTAAGACTAATAAGCTTTATATTATACATACTTCTAAAGTGATTCACATGTCTGCATGCAGAGCTGAGGAGGGAGCTGACTCAAAGTTCTAAGACAATAAAATGAAGGCAGAGATGCCAAACTTCTCTTGCTTTCAGTTAAGCACTGGACAGTTGCAGCCCCAGCCCCTCGGTCCTTGTATGTTTGTGAACTGTAATAGAGCAGTCAACAATGCAGGAGGCCCCATGGCACAGATGAGCCCAGAGCAGAAGGGAGGATGTGGTAAAACAGTGGTTTTCAACTGGGACAATTTTTTCCCTAGGGGACATTTGCCCATGTCTGGGAACATTTTTGTTCACACCTGGAGGTGGGAGTGCTACTGGAATCTAATGGGTGGAGGCCAGGGTGCTGTTAAGAATCTGACAATGCACAGGGCAGCCTGACATGATGAAGAACTATCTGCCTGAAACTGTCCATAGCACTAGGATTAAGAAGTCCTGTGGTAGAACAACTAGATATAAAAATTAAATATTCCTGAAAGTCTTATGGAACATCAACAGATTATTTTATCACTTGATTATTTTGAAGATTGAAGTACAATCTACTCTCCCTCTTTGGTCTCTCTGCTGTATTTAGATATTCCTTGCTAAATACTTGGTCATGAGTTTTTTTTTTTAAAGTAGAATATATTTATTGAGAGAAAGCTTCTGTTTGAAGAGAGACAGAAGGGGTCCTGAGCAGGTTGCCCCGGTCATGGGTTTTATCCCCAGTACCCAAAACAAAACAAAACAACAACAACAAAAAAACCCAGTAATGCTGGCTCTTAAAATCATTCTAAATTTGAATATTACAGAATAAATCAAAGGCCCAATATATCAAGTCTATTCGGGGTCTCTAGTCTTGTACAATAATTCATTTTTGCCAAATAGCAATGTATAATTAATAAATATGAATAATTGAATATACATATGTATGCCATGTACTTATTTATTGAAAATACAAAAATACTGTCATTATATCTCTGACGGTATCAGTTTTGTCAACCAAAGACGAAACAGTTTAACAGCGTGGAGAGAGTAACTCAGTGGTAACATGCTTACCTGGCTTGCAAAGCTCTGTGTTTGATCCCCAGCACTCCAAAATCAAAACAAAACAAAACTTAACAGAGATTCTTTAGTCTTTTCCCTCCCACTGCTTGCTTTCTTTTCATCTCTTGGGGCTTCAAAATCTCAAACTTATGTCAATAGGATGGTGCATTTATGTAGATTATCATTTATTTTGGACATGTTTAATGTGGGGAAAGTCCTACATTACTTTCAATACTGTATTATTCTCTAGAACTTTTGTATGTAATCAAAGAGTGTTGGCTTTGGAGACAAAGACCCCTATAGAGCCATGGGCAAGTTATCTAAATTCTGCAGGCTTTAGTCTCCTTATTTGTTTCTTTATTGTTATAAAACTTAATTAAAGTATGAATTTAAATTAACCAAAGGTAGTAACACAAAGTCATTAATTTTATTTCCTTGTTCAATTCCTGAATTAATCTCCATCAACATATGAATAGTTAATTCTTTACCTTCAAGGCTAAGCTAAAATAAATCAAATAGGCAAAAAGTGTTCCATTCCTTTTACACATATTTCAGAATATTTTATCATTCATTATTGTACAACCTTCTTTAATGACCCACAGCAGCTGAACAGGATTTCTTTTTTTAAGTCAAGGAGAGCTCGGGGTGAAGTATTTCAAATCCTGAAAGAAAACAATCTCTAATGCAGATTGATGTATCCCGCAAAAACTATCTTTCAGAACCAGTGAACAGAATTTACCTTTTCAGAAAACCTTAACATTGTCCAAAATATTTATCTTATTCTAACTCGTGGCTGACTTTAGCTCTCATTATTTAGTTGATTTTGCATTTGAATATTTTTAATAGCCATGGATAGACTATAAGCTACTTGAAATTAGAAATCTTGAATCCCTTCCTCTCTTCAGCTTCCTTCCTTTCTTTTTGTTTCCTTCTTATGAATTTTGTTTCGCACAGAAACTGTGCAGAGGGCAAGTGGTGGTGGGGAGAAAAAATATTTTTGAGGAATTGAATATTCATGCCATTAGTTTCATAGTCTTTTTAATATAAATGCTAAATTACACAAATTTAAAAGACAAATTAATGATTTTAATGTCCCCTTAAATTCAGTGGTTCATGAAATGCCATCTTCATGTTTTTACCATGTTGACATTACCTCAAAGGGCATAACAATACAACAAAGTTTAGAAATGTCTGGTCAGTAAGCTTAGTGATAATAGGTATCTAGAGTTTCATATTTGCCTCAGTCACTTTCTGTGGCTAAGTCACAACACCTAACACCCACAGCTTAAAGGTGGCTCACAGTTATAGCCCACAGTCAGCAGGTTCCAGGCATGGAAAAGTGACATGGTGGAAAGGCCTTCTTCAAGGAAGGAGAGAGCACAAGAAGGAGCCAAGGAGGGAGACACAACCTTCCAGGTCATGCCCCCGGACCTGTCTCTTCCAGCCAGGTCCTACATGGGAACAGCAAGTCAGCTCTATTGTCCAACTAATTCAGTTAATGTCCAAAAATTCTGCCCAGGAACAAATGAAGACTTTGGGGGACACTCTCAGTGTTAAACTATATCAATAATTAAAATAAATTAAATCATATAAACATAGAAGTTTCTAGAAAAAATCTTATAAAAGTTTCAGTATCCATTACTTTATTAATTTACATTGAAATAATTACCTTCCCCCCCCCAAGAATTAATCCAGCCAACACAAAAGCCTTTAGTGAGAAAAAAAAAATCACATTGAACATATAAGGATTCACTTGCTGAAAGGTAAGAGCTTCAAGTAGTCTCTCTTTACTTTCATTTTATATAGTGCTGGTCAATTTCATATCCTCAACCAGTGCTGAACAGGGAAATTGGAAAACTGCAGAACCGATCTGCAGAAGTGAAGTTCTATTTTCTTTTACACCTCCTTCATCAGAGCTGCTATCATTCTTGTGTTGTGCAGTATTATTATTGACAGTAACCCAGGCACAGCTGATTATTGCTAAAATACATTCTCTTAAAGTGGAAATAGAAAAATAAGGTGACTGTGCAGTTTTCTCATTTTTCAGTTCTGCTGTTTTCATAACCCTTAATCTTTGCTATATTTTAAATGCAAGGAATTATCTTTTGTCTAGCAGCTATGATTACAACAATCTTCTTTGTTTTTGATACCCAGGCAGTAAATATTACAATAAAAAAGCCCCACATGGATCAAATGTAGGTCCTTGAAATATTCTAGTTTGCTTTTCAATTTTCATTCTTAGTATAGATTTTACTTAACTGTAAATATATGAGAAAACTGATTCATTTATGTCATTACAAAAAGACTGGATTAATTTTCCTACTGTTTCAGATTAGCAATACATTTTAAATGGTTTTTATTAAATTTGAAATTAAACCTACTTCTTTGAAAACAAAGCTGAACCTGATGGCTACTTAGTACCAACCCTGAGACAGAACCCTTCATGTTCTTAAAGGTCATTGAGATTGAATAGGAATATTGCTTCAATTTTGAGTTTCTCCAATTTATTCTCTTCTTTCAAATGCAAAATGATAATGAAACCTTTACCGTGCAATGTCACCTGCCCAATACAATGGGGTCTATAGGTGTTATGGCTATAGATTTTTATTTTTTCATATTTATATTGGTTTTTGTTCTTTATATTCTGCCTTAACCAAATTTAGAAATCTTTGTGGGACAAAGAATCTGAAAATTCTTCTTTAATTGATTTAACAATATTGCTAAGATTTTGGTCAATAGTTGAGAATTAAATGAGTTGAAAATTGGCCAAATTTCCTAAGGACTAAGCAGACATTCTCCTATTTCAAAAAGTTTCAAATTCAATTAAGTTTGAAATTCAGATAATCAACACATAATATTTCCAAATAATGCATAGAATCCTGTATTTTTGTTAAATCTGACAAACTCAAGAATTCAGGGCATTGATTGATTATATCAATATTGTGAATGAAAACCTTTACTTTTTAATAAAATGAGGTTATGAAAATTGAAATTTAAAATCATGAGTAATAAAAGTTAAATTGTTAATCCACACAGACTGTATAGAAAGTTTTCTTTACAAGGAATTATAAATGCATATGGATGTTCATAAACCCCATTTCCAAGGAATCACAACTCTTTTTTAGTATTGGGGATGGAACCTGTAGAGCCTCCACACTGAGATACATTCCTAGCCTTTTATTTTTATTTTTATTTTTATTTTTATTTTTATTTTTATTTTGAGAAAGGTTCTTGCTAACCTGTTAAATTGTCCACGTTGGGTTTGCATATGTGATCCTCTTGCTTCAGTTACCCAGTATGCTGGGATTACCATGTCTAGTTGACCACTTCTTAAAAATAGTAATTTGCAATTTAATTTCTCAGTATATCTAGGAGATCAAGTGTTTTTCATTCTTTTCCTTTCTCAATCATAATTTAAATTCCAATATCCTTTATTTAGAAGATTATCTGGGGATAGATGATGTGCTTAGTGTTAGCACAACACAACATCAAAAACCAAGGGTAAGGGGGAGACAGAGACAGAGACAGAGATCTTTTTATCTTTTCAGTGTTGGGAAAGTTGTGCATATGGGTTACCTATGTGTCCATTAAAAATTCCTTTTTATTCACTGATCCTTACACTTAAGGGTCTAGCATTCTCAGTGTTCACTTCTTGTGCTTTACATTTATTTAAGTGATATTATTAAGTGTCCTTAATGTTCCAGGCATCCTGATAAGATGCCAGAAACACAAGAGGAGTAAATCAAAACATGTCGACAATAAAATTTCTTCTTTCTTTCAAAAGTGTTGCAGCCTATGAAGCAGAAAGAATATGGATTATTATTTCCATATTACAGGCAGAAGAGATGCATGCTCAAGGGTTGAAAAGTGTTATCTAAAGTCTTACATAGGGTAAACAAAAAGCGAGGATGTAGGAATCTCTCTGTTTTTAGGATCAAGGCACTCTGAAATACTTCTTCAATGAAAATCCCAGCCTCCTTAACCTCTTCATTTCTAAGGAGCAAAAGAGAAGGCAAATTGAATCCCTCTGTAGTATTCACACTCTCAAAAAGTGGGATAGGTGCTCCCTGGTGAGTTACAAACCAAGGCACAAGTGGATTGAAGGTCCCTAGCAGCCTGGTAACCAGACCAAGATAATCTATGGGAACTGGAGCACCCTGTCAAAGCGATGGTATTTCAACGGAGTGCCACAGGTGACTCATCATAAACTGGTTCCTTTTGGGCCTTCTGATATTTTTCTTCAAGGTGGGATGTCAGATTTCTTTTGCGTTTTTGAACAGTCCTTCTGTCCATTTCCAAATTTTTTAGCCCATATGCTGATCCTGTTTTTATACCGGAAGCAGTCATTGGCACGAAGTTTAGGAAACAAGGAAAAAGTGGGAAAAAATGAGCCAGGAGAGAGGCCTAAAATGGGGAGATTTTCATTTGGAGAGCTTCGTTTACCCCAGCCCCGAGAATGACAGCTCTCCTCGCGCAGAAGACTACGCCTCCCGACAGGCATTGCGCGCTCCGCGGGCACAGGCTGGCAGGTTCCTTGCACTCCACCTCCCTCCTAACCAGCCAATAGGAATCGCCAACTCCGTCCTCTGCCAGACCCGGACCACGAGGGAATGTGGGCAATCAAACTACATTTCCCTACGCGCCTGTGCTCGCGTGGTGGCCAATTAGAGCCAGTAATTTGGAAGGTGGGGGCGGAGCCGGATGTATAAGCTACCTCATTGGTCACCAGAAGCTTAGTAGAGCCGGAACCCGGGAGCTGGATAAGCGAAATGACATTTCCTCTTTAAATAGCCGGAGCCGGGGCCCCATCCAGAAATGGCCGCGTCGGCAGGTGGGTAGCGTGGTGGCCCGGGTAGTGCTGGAAGGAGGTGTGCAGGGAGCGGGGAGGTGAGCCGGCGCCCGGCGCTAGCCGCGAGCTGAGAAGGTAGCGACGAGGGAACGAGAGAAGGATGGAGAGGTGGAGAGGAGCCGGAGAGGGTGGATGAATGGCTCGGAGGGAGGTGGGCGGCGCGACCGGCGGGGATGGGATGGCTGGGTACCCGCCGCCGCGACGAGTTAGGGAGGCGGTTGAGGGGCCGCGTGGGCCGCCTCCGTCGACCCCCCTGCTGAATCTCCGCAGATACCTCGGCTGCCTGCCCGCCGGTTCCTGCTGCGAGCACGGGATAGCGGGCTCGCTGGGCTCCCCGAGGAGCAGGCTGGCCTGGGAACTTGTTCCGCAGCTCGCTGTCTGCTCTTTGCCTTCCAGATTCTATATCCTGTGTGTAGACAAATACGTATTTGTGTAGGGGGCGGGAAGGGCGCGTCAATCAATTACACACACACACACACACACACACACACACAGTTCCTCGACGCTGTCTCTGGCTCGAACTTCTTGCGGTTGTACGATTTCTCTCCTAGATTTAAATAAGTCTTCCCCAACACCGAATGGGATTCCATCTTCTGACACAGCCAACGATGCCATGGATCCCTTCCATGCTTGCAGTATTCTTAAGCAACTCAAAACAATGTATGATGAAGGACAACTGACAGACATTATAGTGGAAGTGGATCACGGGAAAACATTTTCCTGTCATAGAAACGTTCTTGCTGCAATCAGCCCTTACTTCAGGTATGATGATGGTGGAAACTAATAACCATAACCCCACCCAGCTCCTCATTCCCCTCAGTGTTGTCTATTTAATTATACTGAGATGGGACAATAAAATGAAACCAATGAATTTTGGTTTTTGAACGTAGGTGACGTGCCATGCCTTTAATAAGCCCTTGTCTTTTACCCAAAAGAGTTTTTATAGTTCAGGAGGTAGATTTTTAAGTTCGTTCAAAGGCAGTAATTTAAGGAACTAGAAATATGCTATCCTGTATGGCAGCCACTAGCCATATATGCCTATTGAAATTATTTTAAATGAAATAAAATTAAAAATTCAGTTCCTCAAGTACACTAAACACATTTCAAGGGCTCAGTTAGCCACGTGTGGCTAGTGTCTGCCCATCTTGGACAGCACAGATAACAGCATATCGTCGCTGAAAGTTTCATGGACAGTGCTGATCTAGAATTTGTTCCAGACTCGTGGTGTATGTTTCTTTAGTGTGTATAAGTCTCCTAAAGTTTAAAATATAGAAGCCTGTTTATTTATAAATTACCATACACTAGATTGTTTTGGTATTATGGAGAGGCAGTAGAATAAAAATGAATGAAAATTTGATTTCTGTGTTTCTTAGACACCATGCTGGTGATTATTTCCAAGGTTTCCAGAAGCATTTTTATGCTGTTTTCATTTGTATTAGTTTTGCTTATCATAAACTGTTGAAAAGTAAGGATATGAAACTTGGGTCTAAAAAATAACTTCCTACTCTCAGAAAAGTAGAGTGGAAAAGGAAGTTTTCTGCCTGAGCACACCTTTTTATAAGTGTTCACTTTTTTAGCATTTTCAGTATTCAAAAATGGTCCATGAGTGACAATAAAATCACTTGAACCATATACTAAAAGTACTTTTTCCTTTTGAAGGTGTTAGTTTTTAGGGTACATAGCAGTGTAATGTTCTAGCCAGTAGTCTCTGGTTCCTCTTTTTCAGAGTGCTTGGTTAAATATAGTTACATGCTTGTAACATAACCATTTAGACTTGCCTAGTAAGTCACTGGACTACTTAAGTATTAATTATCACAGGACAGTAAGCTGGAAAAAGAAAAAAGATGAAACTCACATATGCAGAAGATACAAACATTGGCTTGGCAATGGAAACTACTGATGAGATTCCTTTACCCAGGTTATTAATTAGATGTGATCATGTCATTTATGTGCTTAAATATATAGCATGGTTACTCCTTATCCAGCTCTGGCTAAACTTACTTTGTATGTATTGATTTATATAATCTTATAAACCTATGTCTGCACAATTGTTATTCTCATTTTACATATGACAAAACTGAGGCTCAGTGAGTAATGCCTAAATTATCTGATTAGTAAAAACAAGACTAGATTTGATTCCAGAGCCAGGCTTCTTGGTCACTGTATGACTTAAGGAACAAGAGTCAGTAAAGTGGATTTTCTTTTAAAGTTTCCTTTCAAAATTTTTATTGTATATTAGATTTGGCTAGTAAAAGAAAAAAAATGAATTGATAACTACATCTAACTAAAATTGTATGCTCTAAAGTAGCATTGAAAGCCTACACAAATTAAAGAAGTATGTTTATGTTGGGCATGGTGGTGCATGCCTGTAATCCCAGTACTCAGTAGGCTGAGGCAGAAGTATTGGTGCAAGTGTAGGCTAGCCTGGGCTAAATAGTGAGTTTAAGGGCAGCACAAACCATATAGTGTCTCAAAAAACAAAAGCAAAATGGCTACAACAACAACAAAAAAGAAATATGTATACAATAGATGTTCTTAATTTCCAAGAAATTAAAAAAATCTTGGAAAACTTTCTGAGCATAAAATATGTGCATCCCAATAAAGGCGTATAGCTAGAGAAATAAAGGATTAGATTAATTTCCCTTGCTAGAATTTTGATACAGAAGTTTCTTGGCAGCAGTGCTACTCCTGAAATGGGATGGAGAAAATAATAATAATTTCTAAGTCTTGCATCATAGGTAGAAGAATTAGAATAGGTAGAAATCTGATGTGGCAAGAACTTGCCAGAATTAAAATTTCCATAATATTAGACAATTTTTGCTGCTCAGGATTTTGCTAGTAGATTTTATTTAGAGTTTACTTGAGGAAGCTGTTAAAACAGAAAACTCATCAATGTCAGACCAGCCTGTTGAAGTCAGGGGTAGTTCCCATGACAAAGGATGTGTGGTAATGTGCTCCTGTGGGAGTTAATCTTTGCCTAATGAAGGGCTTTATTTTTCTTTCTAATTGGTAGCTGCATAGGTGAGTTTTTCAGCACATGAATTGAAAACCAGCTTATACATAGGACATTAGTCATAAAAAAAAAAAGCCTGTTAAACTTTACATTGTATTACATTTTAGAAGTAAAAACAGAACTCGAGGTTGATTACCCGCCACAGCAAACTTTTATGCCCTTACTGTTTCTCGTATTACATTTAAGATAAATTCCATGTGGGTTTTTTTGGAGATTTCAAAGGCAACTGGAAATATTCTCATTTTTAAGGACATTTCTTATAACACTTAAAAGGGAGGGTTCTGCATCTCAGTAAACTTTATCACAAATGTTAGAACAATTTCTTCAACAATTGTTTGTGAAGCATGCTAGACCTTGAAAACAAAGATAAATACAATGGAGCTTTTTCTTCAAATGACTTCTAAAACAAATTTTTATTTGATTTTTATATTCTACAAACAGCCTAGAATGAAACTTTAAAGGAAGGATTATAAAGGTAAATTGTATTTGTAAATTTCTAATACTTTTTTTTTTTTTTTAGCTATTTAATGTTTTGGCCAGGAAAGTCCCATAAATGTTTAAATGCACAAACATTTATAATTTTTTTAAAAAAGTATGCTCTTGAAGTTAAAAGTTTGGGACTTAAACAATCATTATGTCTAAAGAATCAGTGGTGTATTGAATGTTAAACTCTATAAGGCATTATATTAAAACTACCATAGTGTTTATTTCTTTATCGATATAAATAGGTAAAGTATGACAACTTTAACTGAAAAGATAAAATACATTGTTTAAGGAAAAGTTTTCAAAATGTCCAAGAGTAAGTGATTTTAAGTTCCTTTTAATGATTAAAGGAACATTCAAAAAATACTAGATTTTAAAGGAGGAAACAGAGTATGTCCTTTTAGAGAACGTCTTGCTTTTTCTAAGATGAAATTTTTAAAGATATATTTTGGCACAAATTGCCTTATAATTTCTACTGGGACCCAAAGTTTTAGTAGGCTGTCTTTCTGTGTGTTAATGTATCATGTTACTACTCCTACAGGTATCCTTAAACTTTCTGGGATGAGACAATTTAAAATCTCAGGTCCCTAATAGAAGGCCAGGTAGGGATTCCAAGGAAATCAGGTGACCTGAAGTATGCCATGTGATTCACTAGTTTGCTTCACATGGGCATATTTTTTTTGTAGTTGGCTCTGTGGGGGAGAGACCAGTTTTAGTTCTTATGTGGGTTCTATAGCTGGACCTAAGAACCCAATTAATACAAGGGCTGATTAGTAAGTGGAAAGGATAAGGATCTCAACAGAGTCAAGTCTAAAGAAATAACAAAAACATGATGCTTTTGTACCTTTTAGACAAAGAACATTAAATCTGTGAAAGAATGACAGAGCAAACAAATATCTGGACTAGGTCTCTAAATTCTAGAGATGTTCCTGAGCAGTATATCAGGGTAGGGGGAGGGTGACAGCTCATGAAGACTATCTTCTAGCCTCAGTATATGAAGACCATCCTGCCCAAAAGACCTTGTGGCTTGTTGTGTAGGGAAAGACATAGTTACAGTTCCTGCAGTGATTTCAACTTGAAATTATCTGCTACTGTAGCATATTTGGAGATGTCTCAACTTTTAACTCCTTCAGCATAAGTTGGACTATCACTGAGAATAGGGATTTAGGGACTAGCCAGACTAATCCTTCTGTTAGATGAACAATTTTTCTCCCTGCCCAGAATATCAGGGAATATACTCCTTTAGTTTAGTTTACTTCAGTTTATCTTTATGATAACTTTATACTTTAGTTTACTTCAGTTTATCTTTATGATAACTTTATACTTTAAAAATTTATCACAATAATTTTTATTTGCAGCACACATAAAATATTAACACTCTTTTTTTCTTAGATCCATGTTCACTAGTGGCCTTACAGAAAGTACTCAAAAAGAAGTTCGAATAGTCGGTGTTGAAGCTGAATCAATGGATTTGATATTGAATTATGCCTACACCTCTAGAGTTCTTCTGACAGAGGCCAATGTTCAAGCTTTGTTCACTGCAGCTAGCATCTTCCAGATTCCTTCCATCCAAGATCAGTGTGCTAAGTACATGATCAGTCATTTGGACCCACAAAATTCTATTGGGGTCTTCATCTTTGCCGATCATTATGGTCATCAGGAACTTAGAGATCGATCGAAAGAATACATTCGTAAAAAGTTTCTGTGTGTCACCAAAGAACAAGAGTTTCTCCAGCTAACAAAAGACCAACTAATAAGCATACTAGACAGTGATGATTTAAATGTAGACCGAGAAGAGCATGTTTATGAAAGCATTATAAGGTGGTTTGAGCATGAACAGAACGAGAGAGAAGTACACCTTCCAGAAATTTTTGCCAAATGCATCCGTTTTCCTCTGATGGAAGATACTTTTATAGAGCAAATTCCACCTCAGTTTGCACAGGCTATAGCCAAAAGCTGTATAGAAAAAGGACCATCTGGCACCAATGGCTGTACACAGAGGCTTGGAATGACTGCTTCTGAAATGATCATATGTTTTGATGCTGCCCACAAACACTCAGGAAAGAAGCAAACAGTGCCTTGCCTAGATATAGTCACAGGAAGGGTATTTAAACTATGCAAACCACCGAATGACCTGAGGGAAGTTGGAATTCTTGTATCACCAGATAATGACATTTACATTGCAGGGGGGTACCGGCCAAGCAGCAGTGAGGTCTCCATCGACCATAAGGCAGAAAATGATTTCTGGATGTATGACCATTCCACCAATAGATGGCTGTCCAAACCATCCTTACTTCGGGCCAGAATAGGGTGCAAACTTGTATATTGCTGTGGTAAAATGTATGCAATTGGAGGTCGTGTTTATGAAGGTGATGGGAGAAACTCACTGAAATCTGTGGAGTGCTATGACAGCAGAGAGAATTGCTGGACAACTGTTTGTGCAATGCCAGTTGCAATGGAATTTCATAATGCTGTGGAGTACAAAGAGAAGATCTATGTTTTACAGGGTAGGTGCCAAAGTGCTTTAGTACTCTGTGGAAGGACAATACATCAAATGTGGTGTACTTAATTATACTGAAACAGCTAACGGTTCTTGTTAGTTGAATAATACCTCTGGCTTCTTTATCAGGAATTATTTGTTAGAATACTATTTTATATAAAGGGGCATGGTGGCACATGTCTGTAATCCTAGCACTTGGGAGGCTGAGGCAAGAGGATTTCAAGAAGGCAGCCTGTGCAGATGGCAAGACGCTGCCTCAATACCTCCCCCACAAAGAATTTTTGAAGCAAAAAAGGCTGAAAATATTCCGGAGTATTTTTAAATTACCAAAATGATTTTTTTTTAGTGTTCTTTCATGTGGGGTATTTTTGAAAACATTCTTTAATAAATAATTAAAGCTCAGCAGTTTTAAACACTTAAAGCAAGGTTAATGCATGGTTAATTTTACTCTTCATATAAACATATATATAATTAAGAGATGTAGTAACTGCTTTTTTAAAACATGAGGTATATAGGATTAGTTTAAAAGTGAAAAGAACAATGAAGTATTGATAAGTTATACTATTTGCTTACCAAAGATTTTTTGTATAAATCTTGTAATTGCAAAAGTTACAAAAGTTGATAACAAAGAGGTGACATTATAGTCCTTAGATTTTTAATTTCATGAAGTTTATGTTGGCTTTTATAATATTTTGTTTTCTTTTTCTGTGCTAAAGAACTTTGACATGTCACATTTTTCTTTTATTGTAAAAGTGACTGACATACTTATCTTTAAAAAAAGAACTATTACAGGCCAATATATTGCAAATGAAATAGAAGTAATTAGGTAAGTGTAAACATTTTGATTTTTGAGAATAATAATTTCCTTACAGTTTTTCTTATATGTTTTAGTTGTTTGGATGTTGAATGCAATGTAGACAATACCAAAATCCTTGTTCTGTGTTGGGGGGGGGGGTTGTTTGGTACCGGGGATTGAACTCACAACCTTGTACTTGCTTGACAGGCATTTACGCCGCTAAGCTAAACTCCTAGCCCAATGTGTGTGTGTTTTTTAAGACAGGAAATTGCTATGTAGTCCAAGTTGGCATTGAACTTACTATGTAGCTCATGGTGGCATGCAACTCTTGGTGATTGTAGCACAGCCTCTCAAGTTGCTGGGATTATGGGCATGTGCCACCATACCCAGCTCTTCTGTTTCTTAGTGGGCTATATGTAAATGTTTTCCTTGTACTACTACTTCAGTAAAATAGGAGAAAGGGCAGTTTTCCTGAAGATACACATAGCTTTTAAGTTCTTATCCCATTTTTAAAACAATTTATGTTTTTTTCTGTAGTCCTTTGATTTAAAATTTGCTAGAAATTCCTCAGCCCTTTTGTTTTCAATATCAAGTTAATTCTCCACAAGGAGGAGTACTTTCTAGAAGTTTATTTGAGTTACATAAAAGCACATGTAAAAATGCATGTGTATGCCATTCAGTATGGTTGGATAGGTTTTGTTATCCAGTGTGAAAATGGGTGTGTGTCTAGTGGCTAACTAGCTAGTTGATAGAAGTAGAATTCATTATTGTACTTCCGTTTGAAATGTGAAGGCTATATATTCATGTAAATACTGTTGTAAAACAGTGCTAGATTAATAAAATTTCAGGGCCAGAATGAACATCATTTACTGTGAGGTTATATTTATATAAAAGCAGTATGAGGTTCTGAAGGTTTTCTTTAATTGGTTATTGATTTTGATTTATTAAAAAGGCTGTTAGGTTTTAATAATCAACATTTTTTGGTGTCATCTTTCCTTCTGATAATATGTAGCCAACTGGCACACATTAAAAAGTTTTAATTCTTCTTTCTCAAGACTCCAATAAAAAAGTTAGTCAATAAGGCGTGTAATGTACAAGCAATAGCTGGGGCTCAAGCAAAACTGTTGTTAAAATGTCTCTTGTTCAAGCAGCAGCTGAATTTCTAGATGAGAGTAACCTTAAGTGAGAAAAGTTTTCAAAGGGAAGCTTAATTTAGAATCTGGTATTTCTAATCTGGACTAAAGCCTCTTTATATAAATAACCTGACATGAATTATTGGAAGATTATGTTATACAGGTTGAGTGTTCCTAGTCCAAAACTCGAAAATCCAAAATGCTCCAAAATCTGAAACTTTTTGAATTGTGACAGGTCACATTCTAAAAGTAGCACACCAAAAACATAAAATTATTTTTAGGCTATATATAAGCTGTACATGAAACATAAATGAATTCCATGCTTAAACTTGGGTTTCATCCCCAACCTCTTCATGTATGTGCAAATATCCCAAAGTTACTCTAAAATTATTTTAGCTAAGGGATACTCAAACTGCACTGTGACTCAAACTATAATCTGTTCATAAAAAGTTCAGAGTTTTATTAAAGCACTAATACATGTGTTGTCATGAACTAAACTCTTATAAATCTTTAGCAATTTAATTCTTACAGACACTTTCATATTGGCAGTCTGATTTAGCATACTATTTATTGTCAAATTAAAACAGAAACTGACTCATAGTCAACTCCATAAACCATGTGTGGGTTCCTATCTTTTTTATCTTAGCCACGTTTTCTCCTGTTGAAGTTTATATTCTTGCCACACAAACATATCAGTGACCATAAGCACACATCTGAACAATTCTATATGCTGTCTTCTAATGAAATAACACACAAATGTGTGGTGTCATATATATGTTGAAACTATATATATATATATATATATATATATATATATATGCCTTTTGGCCTTGCTGGCTGATACTAGTAATAATGCTTCTTTAGAGCTGACTTCAGATACATTTTTTATAACACACAATTGGCTAGAACAAGTGGAACCAAGTCTTTTTTTTATTCTTCCATCAACTTGAAATAACTCTTATCCCTCTATCCTATGAACATTGCATTTCAGGCTTGACTGTAATATTATCTGTTATATATTCTAGAAAGTGAATTATTTCAAAAGTACTGTATGTTGTTTAGCCTTCAGAGCTTGGAATTGCAATATATAACCAAAACCAAAATAAAAAATGAAAATGTACATTGTTTTCCTTTTTTTAGGAGAATTTTTCCTCTTCTATGAGCCTCAAAAAGACTACTGGGGTTTTTTAACACCCATGACTGTGCCTAGAATCCAGGGCTTAGCAGCTGTATACAAGGACTCTATCTACTACATAGCTGGAACCTGTGGAAATCACCAACGTGTGTTTACTGTAGAAGCCTATGATATTGAGCTCAATAAATGGACTCGTAAGAAGGACTTTCCTTGTGATCAGTCTATAAATCCATACCTTAAGCTGGTCCTCTTCCAGAATAAACTTCATTTATTTGTTCGAGCTACTCAAGTGACTGTTGAAGAACATGTCTTCAGAACCAGCAGGAAAAATTCCCTTTACCAATATGATGACATTGCTGATCAGTGGATGAAAGTATATGAGACCCCGGATCGGCTGTGGGACCTGGGCCGCCATTTTGAATGCGCTGTGGCTAAACTCTATCCTCAGTGTCTTCAGAAAGTGCTGTAAAGAGTAGTAGGCCTTCATGCCTCACTGGAATCTCATACTGAATGCCTGTCTGAAGGAGGGATGTCAATATTTAAGAAAGCCGAGAGAGTTTTGTACACAGAAATGGGTGCTTTTAAAGATTGCAGCATAGGGAGGGGTTTGCTTTCACTTTTGTGATGTTTTCATTTGAGTAAGGAAAAAGTAACAAAGTGCAATTATCAGCATTTTTTCCCCCTGGCATAAAAGTAATTGTATCATTCTAGAACTGTGATAAATAGTCACTGAAATACCCAATGAATCAAGACAACTATGCACTCTTAAGAGCAATTAGGGTATTATTGGGTAGATACATCCAAACTAGCTTGACATGACTTTTTATTTTAAATACGGGTAACAATCGGAGGCAATATCACTAGGACTTTATTTAGCTGTGACCTCTCTAACAGAGAAGCACTAACTTAGATCCTCATTCTTGATATTTATATATATTTACATATATATTTTTGTGTACTGTTTTCAAGTGTACTGAGATTTAAATGTGTTCTGTTATTAGGTAGACTGAAGGGGAAATCAGTCTCTGCAAGAACTTTTAGTCTGATTGTTTCACATTTTCCATATTACCTTAATTTAAGCTAAAGTTTAAAGTGGCAGTTTTCTGTCAAAAACTTCAAGTGCTAACACTGTTTCATTGTTTAAAATCCTGGAAAGGGCTCAAATTCACGGGTGGCTGGTGCTAGTATAAATTCATGTAGATAGCTAGGTAGATTTAAGTGGTCTGAGCCTATGCTTGTCTTTCAGATTAGTGTTTGTGTCATGGCCACGGTAGTGCTTGACCTGTTGAGCTCTTGTGATGTCACAAGGCCTGGTACTTAATGTGATGGACTATGACTAGATGTTGGCTAACTGGATACCCTCATGGAGCAGCATGACCATTGTACCGCGTTTGCACTAACACAGGCCAGTGTGTTGCCTGACCTCCTTTTCCATCCTCTACCTGTCCAGTCATTGTTGGTACAATGAAAGCTAACTTAAAATGTGAAGTTTACACCTACCTGTAAAATTCTGTTTTCCAGAAACATAAAATTTTTACAGTGGTCTAATAATTTAATAGCTTTTGAAGTTTCATATTATAGTGACAACCTCATTTTTTTTCTTTTTGCACTTCACAATGATGAATACTTTTACATTGAAATACTGGGTAGCTGAAGGGGATTGACAAGGAAAAGAGTAAGTGAACAGAACCTTAGCTTTATAGGTACTGAGGCATTTTTCATACATAACTGATAACTTTCTACCAGGAACATTAACGAGGGATAAACCAACTTACATGTATTTCTTAGGCAGATATTTAGATCAGTAACTTTTTCTTCACTATGCCTGAAATAACTGATAAAGGGTAGCTAAGAGTTTATCTGCAGTTGGAACAGTTGGATTCTCTTGAAAAAAGCAAACTGGTGTGGTTTGTATTAAAAAAAGATCTCGCACAAATTGCCATGTGATACTGTGAAACAAATTTAAAGCATTGCCTCTTTGCAGCACATACCTCATTGCTCAGAAACTTCCCAAATCCCTTTACCAAGACCTGTGCAAGTAAGGACAGTTTTCTGAAGCAGAAGTTGAAGTGAAATCCAATTATAGAAGTAACATTTTAAAATCTAGTCCTAGAAACTAGATGTGTGATTTCTTCTTATTGGTCTTATAATTGGCCCTATTGTCTCTAATCTCTTTTTAAAATTTGTCAGTCCACATTTTTCCTCCCCAGTTTTTCTTTGTCCTCTGTTCTTGTCTATGTGCTGTTTGAGTTACTTCTGTGAGTCTTGTTTCAAATTTTTTACAGTTTTATATTGCTGAGGGGAAGGAAAAAATAACCAATTTTTGCAAGTGATGTCTGTGTAATTTATTTTTGAAAGCTTTGTTGAATATCTAAAGTTTCCTGCCACTTTTTGACAATCTTCTGTATTTAGAAAAATGTATTACTTGAAAACATAACATAGAACATTGAGTTAGCAATGTATAGGTGCCGTGTGATACACAGAACAACAGTGTGGTAAATTCTACAGTAGATCTGCACAACAGTTGATCCTTTTACTAGAACAATTTATATTGAGAGTGTGGTCCGTGTACAGTGTGTCAAAGCCAATGCTTAGTTTGCTATGAGATTAGAATATATCTTGAATTTTGTATGAGGAGCTATTTGTTTACATTATATATAGCTGGGATATTTTGCCACTTCTAAAATGGTTTCAGAAGAGGTCCTAGAAAGGTAAGATAGGTGATGTGTGTGGGTTTATGTATAGATCTTTAAAGCACATTTTCATAGTATGATAAGAATATAAGTAAAAGGCACAATGGCTACTATAGAATTAAAAGGTCTAAGATATGTCAGTCCCATTTGACCTATGTTTTTGCATTTAAAGAATGTAAGTAGCACTTTCCTATATATTTTTTACTCATTGAAAACTGGACTTGGTTTAGCTATGTTATAGGAAAGTAGAAATTGTACTTTATTTTCCATCTTTGTTTCCTGTTATCCTATAAAGTTGATGATTAAGTGTTAAGCTGGTTTCTTTGGTGCATGAGAAAAAGTGGATGTAATCTGCAAGGAATCAGAGTCTCTGTAAAGCAGTGTAAAATGGCATTCAATGTTCAGTGCTCAGGTATGTAGTAAGTACTGTAGTCCTACGGGGGCAAATGTGTAGATATTTTAAACATTTTGCCATAATTGCACAATTTTTTGCATTTTTACCTGATGTCATTGTTTCTTATAATAAAACCTGTCTGACTGAAAAATTCCCGTGTTGTAAACTGACCTCTGATAAGTGAGTTTTGCGGAATTAAAATTTGATGAAAATCTTGAAATAGCTCTTGAATGAGATTTGAATCTATTGGGTATCTGGCCTGTGATAGAAATTCATGAACTCATTAATAGCATTGTACAGCATGCTTTTTTTAAGTTCTAAAGCAAGCTCACTTCTATCAGTTAACTGTGTGTTCTGGCCTAAAATGTTACTGTCCTCGACTCTTCTCTCTTTACACACTTCCTATCTTATCCATCAGAAAATCTAGTTGCTTCCTCCTTCACGGTATACCCAGACTGTCTTTGTGGACCTGCAGACTGTCACCCTCCCCGCAGCTAGCTTGTCTTGTCACCTTAATGCAGTAGCTAGTGAACTTACCTTCTTCCCACCACTCTTGGCCCCTTGCACGCTTATTTTCCCCACATAATAGTCCCAAGTGATCTTGTTAAAACATAAACAAGTTTATGTCCCTCTTCTGTTTGGACCCCTCCAGTGGCCTCTCATCTACCTTCATGCGAGCGCCAAACCCCTTACCAACGTTATCCCCAGGCTCATCTTTTAGATGTCTGCCATTTTGCCAGCTCCCTTGATTCCAGCCACACTGACTGTGGTGTCCCTCGGACATGCCAAGCACCTCCCACATGAGGACCCTAGTCCTTGCCATATTGTCAGCTAAGCCCTGACAACCTACTTAAATATTAAAATGTCACCAGAGAAGCTTCTCTGATCACCTTATTTTCCAACTCCTTCCCCACCCATATCCCATACCTTTTCCTGTTTTATTTTTCATATACATCTTCCCCCATTAAAATGTAGCTTCATGAAGTCCAGAAATTTGCTTTATTCACTTGCACTTTAACTCAGTGCCTGGCACATAGGTATTTAGTAAATGTTTGTAGAAAGAAATGAACTTCAGTTAAATCTCAGATCACCCTGAGAAGTGATAGAACCAGGATTGTCATCTCAATTTTATCAAATAGAAAACACAAAGACCAAGTGAATTGCTAAAAGTCATCTAGCAAATGGTCACCTAGGATTAGAAACAAGATTTCTATTTTCATCTAGTCCTTATATGCTATATTAGTTTCCAACAAAATGGATAATATCCGTATTCTGATTAATGATTGTCTGTTTAGAGTTCCATTTCTCCCAAATGCTATTGTTTAAAATATCTATTGCAACTTACATCTAGGGCACAGCCATAGCCATTTTAAAATATATTCTGTGGCTGCTTTTTTTTTTTCTTCTTTTGGTACTGGGATTTATTGAACTCAGGACCCTGAACTTGCCAGGCATGTGCTTTGCCACTGAACTATACCCCGGCCCTGCAATTTATATCTGATTCATAAAAGAGAGTAGATGTGGTTGGAAAGAACCTCCTCTGTTTCCCTAACTACCTGCTCCCCATTATGATTCTACTGTCCTAATAAAGCTACGGTTCTGAGTTGCAGCTCTCAAGTAAGTTGATCTTCTAAAGATTGTTCTGTTCATCTGTTATCAAATTTGTGCGCATACAGTTGTTCAGTGTACCTTTTTCTTCTAATATCCATGTCGTGGGTATCCAATTTTAACTTCCAGCGTTGGTAATTTGTATCTTATTTTCTTGGTTAACCTTGCTATAGGCTTACTGGTTGTATTGGTCTTCTCAAGGATCAAGTTTTAGTTTTAATTATTTTTATTTTTTGTTTTCAATTTCATTTATTTCTGCTGTATTTTTTTTTAATTTCTTCTGGTTGCTTTAATTGTTCTTCCTGTAATTACCTAAGTTAGAAACTTAAATTACCAATTTTAGATCTTTTTTCTAATAGATGTATATAAATGCAATAAATTTCCCTCAATAACAACTTATTTGGCCTCCCACTAATTTTGATATGTTGTGTTTTCACACTGTAGTACAAAAAAATTTTTAGTATGTCTAATTGAAGAAAATAGTCTTTCATAACTCTTTAATACCTCTTTTTATCCTTGATAATTTTTGTTGTTCTGAAGTCTTTTCTGTCTGAAATTGATATATCATCTTGAGCTTCCTTTTAATTTATTAGCTTAATTTATCATTATCTTTTATCCTATCTCAGTTTTTATATGCAAAATAGATTTCTTATGAGCAATTGTAGCTGGCATTTACTTTTATATACACTGTGAAAATAATTTTTTAGTCGATGTGTTTAGACCACTTACATTTGAAGTGATTACTGATATGTGTGGATTGATATCTACCATCTTTGGAATTATTTTCTATTTATGGCCTTTATGGTTCTTTATTTCACCTCTTTTTTTCCTGATTTCTGTTTCTGTTTGTTACCAGTACTGGGGAGTGAACCTAGAGAGTGCTAAGCTATATCCCTTGGACTATTCTATATTTTATTTTGAGACAAGTTCTTGGTAGATTGCCCAGACTGGCCTTCAACTTCCAATTCTTTAGTCCAACCTCTAAGTACTTGGGATTACAGGTATGCATCACTGTACCCAGCTCTTTCTCTACTTTTAAACAAGCAATTTATATTATTTCTCTTTACATATAAATTACTTTAAACTTTTTCAGTGGTTTCCTTTGATTTACAATATACATTTTAAAATTAATCTGTGACCACCTTTAAATAACACTGTACTGCTCACATATAATGCAAGTACCTAACAACCAAGTTGCTGATTCTTCCCTTCTAGCGCCTATGACATTCATTGCAGTCATTCAATTCACTTAACCATAATCTGCTGCAACCACTCAATACATCTTAATTTTTTATTTGAAAGTTATCCTTTTAGATTACTTTACATTTAAAAAGATATATCACTTTCATTATTTGCCTCACTGACAGTGTTCATTTTTTCATGTTGATCTAAGTTTCTGATCAATGTCAATTTCCTGCTGCCCAAAGAACTTGTTTAGTTTGAGGTGGCTTGCAAGTCAGGTCTGCATGTGGTTGAGTTACTACTGCAGATTTTGTTTGCTTGAGAAGGTCTTGTTTCTCCTTTATTTCTGAAGAATAATTTTGCTGGATTTAGAATTCCTGACTTTTTTTTTTTTTTTTTTTTTTTTTTTTGTCACAAAGTAAATAGTGTCCTGATTAAATCTCAGTTGTTGAGTGGGCCTGCATCTGGGGGTTTTGACCTTCACAAGAGTGTCTCTATTTATCTCCCCTGCTCCATCCTCCTTTCTCAGCTGCAGCAGTCCCATTGTTTTCCTTGAAACTTGGACTCCTGCTGACCCTGTTTAATCCTTTTCTCCTTAGGAGAGAAGAGAAAACTAAAGTGAGTTGGAGAGGGAGGAGTGCTCCTTCCCCTAGCTTTTATCAAGCTCTTCTGTCAAAGGATTTTTCCTGAGAGTAGGTCTTTGTTTTATTTGAGATAGTAGGGGTTGAAACCAGGGAGCTCTGAGCTACATCCCAGTCATTCTTCTTTCTTTATTTTGAGACAAGGTCTTGCTAAGTTGCCCACCTGGCCTCAATCCTGTGATCCTCCTGCCTCAGCCTTCTGAGTAGTTGGGGTTGTAGTGCCACTGCACTTGCCTAGAATAGGCATTTATTATAGAAAATGTTGTACCTGTATTTCGTAGTTATTATTCCTCCCTACCTCCACTCAGAGCCACTAGGAGCTTTCTGAGATTTTTACTATAAGAACACAGTAAAGTTCCTGTGGATGAAATCTACAAGTGTAGGGGCCTTTGACTGGAGCTCCTGGGAGTTTCTCACTTCCATAGGAGTTCATCTGCAGCCTCTGCTAACTCATCAAAGCAATCATCGAAGCAGTCTTACAAGTTTATGGCTCTAGCTACTTCCAACCCAAGCAAGGATGTCTTGACTTTGTCCTTCTAGATTCATCTCTACCCCAGGCTTCAGGATGACTGCCGTGCACCTGATTTCCCTTTAACAATCCAAGAAGTCATTGATTTTCAGTTCAAGCAGCATTTTCTCATTGCAGGGTTGGGGCTGATGATATCCAAGATCTTGAATTTTCAGGGCTGAATCTAGAAGTCCCTATAATAAACTTTTAATACAAACATGTTGATTGGATGAATGAATTATTTAGTTCATACATATTTTATCCCTTCTTTTTGTCTATTGGATGTAATTTACAATAAAAAGGCAACTCACTTTGTAAACATGTTCATGCAATTAATCATTTTAAATGTCTTTTACTTGTAATTTACCTGTTCATGAAATTATTGGGCATATAGTTCAGTGAATGTTGATCCTCCAATACTTAGCTCTCTATCACCAAATTAAAATTAAATGACCTAATTTAATGAAAATCATTAATGATTCTGAAATATTTTTTCACAATTTAAATTGAAAATTACAATGTAAGCATTTAAAATTATTTTTTCTTTTCTTCCTTCTTCCACAGATATATATGTAACCCTATTTGGCAAAACAAAACACTGTAATAAATACTAAGAAATGGAAACTGTTTTATGTACTTTCTGTTTTGTATTGGTCTTTTGAACATGAATTACAGTGTTTTGAGTGACCTTGTGCAGATTACTCAACCTTTCTGAGCTTCAGTTTTCTCATGCATAAAATAGGTTGATAATATAATCCACTTCTGAGTTTTTGAAAGGAACAAATAAGCATTTAAAACAATCATCACAGTACTTGATTCATAATGAACACTCCATGAATATTTGTTCTTGTTAGTATTATTCATGACTATACTTCTAGACAGACTTAAAGCATAACCTTTGTAGAACAATATTCTATAATAGCTAACATAAAATACATATTACCAAGAAGTATAACTATCCGGACTCTGGTGGTGCCCATAAGCCACGCATGAAAACAATTTTCACAGTTTTACAGTCACACGGTTCTCAATTTCATTTCTGGACTCTGTTTTTAAAGGAATGAAATTAAATATGACACTTAAAGCAATTTACACACGGCTTATAAAATAAAAATTAGCAAAATAAAAAACACCTTTTTCCCCTGTTTTTAAGAACTGAAAGGGCCTATCCTTAGATTTTTATTGTCTTCTGTTCTCTTTCAGAAATAAGGGTCTAAGGGTTGTCGTAACAAATCACCAACGACTGGGTGGTTTGAACAATAGACATTTATTTCTCACAAAATCTAGAAGTGGAAGTTCAAGGTGTGGGTACATCCTGTGTCTAGTGGGGGCCCTTTTTCTATTTTTTTTTTATTGCACCCTCTCATGGTGTAGAGGAGAGAGAAAGAAAACAAACCTCTGTGTGTGTGTGTGTGTCTTTGGTTTGTTCTTTTACAGCGCTGGTGGATCAAACTCAGGGTTTAGGCAAGTGTGCTACCATTGAGCTGTACTCCAGACCCTTTAATATCATAAAGACGTGTAGGCTCTGCTCCTATGACCTATAACCTCCTAAAGGCCTCATCTAATACCATCCAATGGGGTTTAGAATTCCCGCATATGAATTTTAGTGGGTAAAGGGGAAAGAAGCATGTAGCCCATAGTAGCATCTAGTAGAGTTCTGAAAAATCTTTTGAGAATAAAAAAGAAAATAAAGTCAAAACACCATACCAATGTTTGTTAGGATACCTGATAACCAAGGTGCTAAGGAGCCTATACTAAGAGGAACCACACAGCTTGCGGACTATTTCCTTGTAATTGGTGAGAACCCGAGGTGGTAAGAAATCTGTTGGTATTCTTTGACAATTAACCTAAAGCCCAAGGTCAAGATTGGGAGTCCAGTACTCATATAACCAATTTTAGTTGAATTTGAGCAAATGAACAAGTTAGTTCAAAGATACAATGTAAAAAAAGAGAAAGTAGCTCAGACTATAATTTAGGAAATTCAAAGGTGAGAAGGCAACTGAGAAGTTACCAGTGAAGAAAAGAAACCTCAAAGTAATAGTACCCTCAGAGAGGACTTCAAGAATGAGATCCAAAGAGAACAAATCAAATTCAGACCAAAGGTTCCTAGACCTGGAAATGTGAAGGTCAGAAACAGGAAGTGGATTTTACCCAAGTACTAGGAATAGAACTCAATGAGGAGGTTGTGAATGGGCAAGGGTACAGACACCCCTCAGGAGGTGGGCAGTGGGGAGACTGCAAGACACAGAAGTGTGGGAGCAATGGTGTTCAAAAAATTAGAGCTCTTGTGCCTTTTCAATGAAAATGGGAAATTAAAAAAAATCCGTGCAAAAATACAGAGCCCCCCTCCCCAACAAAACCCAGCTAGTTTCTACAGTATTCCCAGTTGAGGGTACTCCAGTCACCCTAATCCCCCTAAAAGTGAAAACTACAGGGACATGGGCATATGAAACCTGATGGGAAAGAGGTGGGACTGACAAAAACCCACAGAATTGGAGTGGAGGGGGGAAAAAAACCCAAGAAAATCCTAACTCCGAGAAAGAAATATACTTTCTATGGCCTCTCATATTTCTGCCAGAGAATGTAAATAGTAACAGTTTTTGCAATTTCTTGCTAATTTGCCCCAGGGCCAAATGTAGTTCCCACCCTTGACCCAAAACATCTGGTTTGTGATAAGCACTCCAATATCCTGTGTTTTATAAAGTATGTGGTGGGGGTGATAATGGCAGGAGTGACAAGAAGGGTGGAGTTCATCAGAGCTGCATATACCAAGGTGGCAAGGATGTGGGGTCCTCTCATTTGGTGTTTGTGCAGCACCAGAAGTCAGGGAGATGCTACCTAAGGGCCATCTCTGGTGGAGTTTTTTGGCTTTGTTGTTGCTGTTGTTGTTACAGGGTCTCACTATGTAACCCAGGTTGGCCTCAAACCCATAGAGATTCCCCTGCCTCAGCCTCCTGAGTACTGGGATTAGAGGTGTGTGCTACCATGCCCAACTCTTAAAGGGTGTCTACAATGAGGGGCATTTATAGATTTCAAGCCCAAACTGTAGAGTATATATTCTGGAGTAGTTTTGGTTAACCATTTATAAAAGTGTATTTCATAAAATATGCATTTATATTCATGTATCAATGTGATATGCAGCAAATATGTTCACTTCCATGTATGTATATCTTTTTTGAAGCTTTCTAACACATTATTATGATTTTTTCCTTAAACCTACTTTTCAGGTTCCAAAAAATAAAATATTATCCACATTTTACTGGGGAGTGAGCTATACGAGTTTGATTTACTGTTCAGCACAATGAACTCTGTATTTATCATACTTGTGTATGACAATAACTTCCCAGGTGAAATATATTTTAATACTGATGAGTCACCAGCTACATCTTTTCTGGCATGCCACTTCTTCCTTTCTGAAATGCTTCTGTGTATTATTGTCTTTTTGGATCCTACCACCAGCCCTGTGGCCATCTCATTGCTTCCCTTTTACTATTGAGGAAAGAAAGACACTGAATTGTTAAACTTGTGGGATTACCCTTGGCTGTCAGTGAAAGCAGACACACCAGACCCTCTGCTCCTCGGTGAGCAGGAAGGGGGAAGATAGCCTCCGTAGTTGTATTCAACCCCAGAACACCGAGATGCAAGTGCAACAGTTGGCAAGGGGTCCAGTCGGAGATGTGAGATGAGTGAGCTCACTTTTGGAAGAGCCGAGTTTCAAGTGACGGACGAGGACTATGCATAGATTGTTGTGCAGCAGCCAGGATGGGTGTGGAAAGAGGAGACTGGATAGAAGTGATGGGTCAGGCGAAGATGCAGAGCTGGCAGCCTCCCAAATGCTGGTCAGAGCTTGAGGCCCATAAGGAGGTAGTGAGAGAGAAGGCCTTGGACAAGTCCAACCTTGGAGGCCTCAGTGAGGCCAAAGGAAGGGAAGAACAGGCTTTCAAAGGAGGCAGGAACACAGGGCTGGAAAAAACCAGGAACACAGCACTGAGAAAAGACAGAGGCCACACGTCAGGGAGAACTGGGTGTTCCAAAGACGGTGACTTCTGAAAGGTCAGTTGTGCCTTTTGTTCACAAAATCTCCACTGTGGAAGTTTTAAATTCTGAGGTGGAAATTTGTTTGTTCATATAGAACAACCAGATGACTTAATGAGCCAGAATGCTACATTTCCTAACCAATGACTCAGAGGAATTTTCCTCTGCTGTGGCGTAACTGTTTTCTCACCCCTCTGTACTTTCTGAAAAGACACTGGTTCTCCTCTGCTTGGATTAGAAGCTCCCCGAGGGCAGTGACCTTCAATCCCAAGAGTAACTGAGACCATGGTGGCTGATACACAGGAGTCCCTCAATTATTTCGGGAATGATGGCATGAAAGTCCCTCTTCACTTACCACAGTCTTTCTGGGTTTATTTTTCCTTCTTGGGACCCTGACTTCATATCCGCTGTTGTTTGGAAAGATACATTTTCAGGCTTATTTGTAATTGGCAAACATTTTTATATGGGCCTTGGCATTTAACATCCAGAAAAGTTGTGAAATCAATTTACTGCAGATAAAAATGGACAGATGGAAATATCTGGTGCTTTTCTGAACATGTGCTTAATTATATACATCAACAGATCATTGCTTATTGTGCTCCACTTGACTTCGGTTTTACCAGATTTTCAGAAGCGTATGGACTTTTGTTTGGGACCAGAGGAAGGAACTGATTTAAAAGGGGTTTGGGGTTAGATACAGACTATTGGTGTTTTTCATACGTTTCCTAAAGCCTTGTCAAATTTCTCTGGACAATTGAGATTTCTAAATAATGGCATATTTGCATGGATTTCATCTATTTTACCATGTTCTATGCATGATGGAGGAGGGTAAAGAAAATAAAATCAGCAGAGATGGGAGAAGGGGGAGGAATTGTATTCCTGAAAGGGAAGCATTAAACTTACTGGATCAAACTTATATTTTAGTGACTGGACATTTTACTAATTTCTTCCCATGCCCCAGTAAATGGAGACCCAGAAAGTGACCTGGTTGGTCATGTTCTAAATAATGCAATGTTTTCCTCCTGTACATTTGAGTTATAATACTGAAGTTTTGCAACCTGCTTTCCTCTACACACAGATTATTTAGATTCTCAGATGGTATCTTATATGTGATACAAAAATATGTATGCTTTCTTTTTTCTTTCTTTCTTTCTTTCTTTCTTTCTTTCTTTCTTTCTTTCTCTTTCTTTCTTTCTTTACTTTCTCCTCTCTCTGTTAGCACATATTAAAGCCAGTTCATTAATATCCACTGTTACCACTGATAATTTGTAAGTCATTCTGTTTTGCTGATCTCTGTAATGTACCTCTTCACATTTTCTGGAAGCTTTTAGAATCTTTGACTTTCATTTGTATTCAGAAATTTTACAGTATGTGCCTCAGTGTATATATTTTTTCATGCACCTTATATTCACTCTGTGAAATTCTCCTTGCTATTTATTAGATAATTTATCCCCCTGTGGTCATAGCTTTTTTTTCTTCTAAAATTCCTATTCACCAGACATTGGACTTTTTAAGTATATTTGTTCTCATATTTTTTTCTCTTTCTTTCTCTCTTTTTCCTTTCTGGAAGATTTTTCTTGATTACAACTTCTGATATTTCTAATAATTCTGCCTTTCTAAAATTTTTTAATTTTTTTTTTGAGGCAGGATTTCACCATATAGTCCAGGTTAGCCTCAAACTCTCAGGGATCCTCCTGCCTCAGCCTCCCAGGTGCTGGGACTACAGGCATGTGCCACCTGGCCCAGCCAATGTGTTTTTAATTTTAGAAGTTGTATTTACTTTATTATTATCCCATTTCACAGAAATCTTACAGTATGCCCAAAATATCTTCTTATATTTCTCTGAGAATTCCATTTTTTTCTAACATTTTATCATGAAAATTTTCAAACACCAGGATTAAAGAGTTCTATAGTAAATGACCTACTCATGAGTTGTACCTAAATTAAACTCTATAATTTTATATTTATTTTATTACTTATCTCTCTGTGGGGAACCAGTTATAAGGATCGAGGCCCAGGTGACCTGCCCTGTGGCTATGAAGGCAGGAACAGCAAGCTGCTCCCCTTTTGGCAATATGCAGGCAGTGCTGGCTCACTGCAAGTTACAGTGAGGTCGGCGATAGCTGAAATCTTGAGAGAAATACTCACCTGGTACACTTTGCAAATAATGAGAAACAGATGAATTCTCCATTAACCTAATTGCTTGCTCCCTTGCCTGCTAAAGAAAAGTGAGGTGAGCTAGATTCTCAGGACTCTTTGTCCACTACAGGCAAGTTCCCTCGCCCCTCTTTTAAAATTATTTCTGTGTCCTGTCTTTAATCTCTATTCCCCCTCTCTGGTTAGGCATTCCTAGCCAGTTGGCTTCCTGCATCTATCCTTTTCAATTTTTTTTTTTTTTTTGAGACAGGGTCTCCCTGTGCAGTTCAAGTTGGCCTTGAGTTCACTATGTAGCCCAGGCTGGACTTAAACTCACAGCAATGCTCTAGTCTCTGCCTCCTGAGTGCTGGGATTACAGATGTGCACCACCACACCCAGCTTTTCAACTAATACTTTAAAAATGTTTGTATTTCTTGTGCTTTAGATTACCTCAATTTTCTTCAAGATTTCTTTTTTTTTAATTTACAGTTCCCTTTATTCTTTTTTTTTAATTTAGAGAAAAAAAGCAAAACAGAAAAAAGGTAGAAATAATACAGAATTTTAAAAAAGAAATTACTAGTTAATAAATTACATATTGTTATCTTAGAAGTAGTTGGTCAGGTCACAAAATCAAAGCATAAAAAGTGGACAGTCAAACAATAGCAGTACAAACCATTCTGTTTGATGAACTAACAAAAACTTAGTAGTATGGTTATCTATCTTGCACACTTAAACATACATACAGTTATATCATTTAGAGCATTGTTGTACAGATTTAATGCAATCCCAATCAAAATACCATTAGTGTACCCTGCAGATCTAGAGAAAACATTCCTAAAATTCATTTGGAAACAGAAGAAACCTAGAATAACAAAGGCAATTCTGGGCAACAAAGGCAAGGTAGGAGGCATCTCAATTCCTGACTTGAAATTATACTACAAAGCTACAGTGATAAAATCAGCATGGTACTGGCAAAGAAATAGACCTGAGGACCAATGGAACAGATTAGAAGATGCAAGTATAAGTACAAAGACACTCAGCCACCTGATATTTGACAAAAGGGCTAAACATGTTCACTGGAAGGACAGCCTCTTTAATAAATGGTGTTGGAAAAATTGGCTTTCCACATGCCAAAGACTGAAACTAGACCCACATCTATCACCATGCACTAAACTAAAGTCAAAATGGATCAAAGAACTAAATATTAAAGCAGAAATACTAAATCTACTGTAAGACAAGGTAGGTAGAAATCTTGGAGACATAGGGGTAGGCAAAAAATTTATGTACAAAACACAAACCACACAGGGAGTACTTCAAAGAATCAACAACTGGGATCTCATCTTATTAAAAAGATTTTACACTTCAAAAGAAATCACCAACAAAGTGAAAAGAAAACCCACAGAATGGGAAAGAATTTTAGCCAGCAGTCCCTCAGACAAGGTTTCTTTCTTTTGTTATCTTTCTCTCTTCTATACCTTGGGTTCTTAGCTGACCCAAATCATATTTGAAGTGTAAATGCCTAAAAATTCTGACCATGTTCATGAAGTTTTGATCCCAAGGTGAACCCCTTGGGTGCTACCATCTGCACATCCAGGAGGTGGAAGGGAATGGTCTGGCTATTCTATACACAAAGGTACAGTTCTTATCCTGGGGTCATTCTCATTGTTCACCAGTGCCTTCTGCCATCCGTGGCATTTTATGGTCCCAGGGTTCTCCAGGATTCAGTGAAATGAATCAGCTTTCTTTTCATCTACATTTACCTGATACTCTTCAAGTGTGGTTACCTACAATCTGCTAAATCCACCTCTGTTTCTAAATCTTGCAAACTTTGATAGAAATCTTTTCACAGTTGTTGCCAACATATCTTCTTTGTTCTTATGCTTTGATGGCATGTTTATGTGAATATATATATCATTTGAACACATGTATATTATCTATGCACATATATGATAATATAGTACAATGATTTATATATACTGTAAATTATCTATACATATATATGATTTTCAACCATAGTTTTAATGGACTCTGAGGATGGGTAAGAGAAATATGCACTTGCCTTATCTTATGGAAAATTGTCTTTCTCTTCTTGTTTTCTATGTAGTTTTATTTTATGAGAATATCTGCAAGTGATATGTTCATAAAGCCTTTGTGTCTGATATACTCTGAATCCTTGTGTACCAGATTTATTCGTGTCTGTATGACACTAGGGATTAAACTCAGGTGTCATACATGCTAGGCAAGCAATCTACCACTAAACTGATCCTGTTTTTATATTTTCATTTTACCCTTACTCTAGATTGTCCAAGTTCATAATCCTTTACTTTCAGCACATTGTAACACCTCTTTATTATCTCTTAACATTTAGTGCCACAAAGAACCAGTTTGCTCCTAGTTTACTTCTTATTCTTTTAAAAATAAGCAGTCATTGTTTCCTTCTAGAATATGCAGGGCTTAAACTTTATTCTGCAAATTAAAAACCAGGAAGTGTTGCTTTGGTGCTAGTGGTTACAGGAAAGGTACTAGTCTTTGGTGACTCCAGCATGAAGCAGAAGCCATAGCAGGACTGAAGAAAAGGTGCTTTCACCATTTCCTGGTGAGTATTTTCTTCTGAGACTCACCTTCCCAGGGGAGGCCTGAGATGGCCATTTGAGGGACTGTCAGTGTTTTAACTGCAGGACACAGCTGTTCAGAGCAAGATGTAGAATAAAGAAGTTGTTTATCCATCTAATAGAGACCTGCCAGCTGCCATCTTAATCTAGCCTCCTACCAAAGTGGCCTGCTGACTTGAATTGAAGGAATTCCCTTAGCACAGCTGATAAACAGTCTGGCAGAGATGACCCCGAGAACAAGCAATCTAACATATTCGAAGAGAAAGTACAGAATAGCCAAGATAGCCAACGATAGATAGGCACAACTCCGTCACTCCCCATCTGCTCAGCAATTGAATGACTTATTTGGTTTGCATATAGGTCATATCCCTAAAAGATCAATTTGTTAAGGCTTGTCCCTCAGAATGGCTCTATGAGAGGCGGCAGTCTTAGGACGTGGTGGTTCTTAGGTTGCTGAGGGCACGCTGTTGAGAGGATTGTAGGACCTTGGTAGGTTTCTTTTTCTCTGCTCCCTGGCTGGTGAGGTAAGAGATTTTGCTCTACACCCCGACTCCCACTATGATGTACTGCCTCATCCAAAGTAGTGGGGCCAATGAATCCAGTTCTGGAATTCTCAAAACTGAACCAAAAAACCCCCTTTTATTTTTATAAGTTTAGTAGCTCAAGTATTTCATCATAGGAGTGAACGCTGAATTGACACTATGCACGATTAAAATCTAAATTTCATTTCAGGTTTGAAGGGGAAACTTCAAATGGTTCCCACGTAAATATATATTCAAGAAAATAGTTCTAAGATTGGGTAAATGTAGCTGCATTTTCTTTAGAGGTAAGTGAATGTAGTTTAAGAGTAATCTGAAAGGTATTTTGAATGAAAGATTATATATAGGTCTCAGGGAAGACCATGAAAACATCATCATTTGAATCCCATTGCAGACTAGACTGGACTTAGGGATTGAGGAGGAAATGAATGGGCCCACCATCTACATTTACTCTGAAGCAGATGCTTTTCCCAGAGATAAATGCTGAAAAGTATAAAGGACTGGGTGGGAGAAGAGAGGAGTAGTGATTAGCTTTGTATGTGCCAGCCAGATCACTGAGCAGAAATACTGCAAACTCTGGGTCACTGAAGGATCTGTGAACACTGGAAGCTAACTACTCTAACCCTCTTGCTTGCCTCAATTTGAGGACTAGGAGAAATTGGGAAACAACAATAGTTTCCCCAGGACAGAAGGCACAAGTGATTTGATGAGAAGTAATATAAGAATAAGATATCCAAGTGACAGCTACGGGCATTCTCTTACCTGGCCAACCCAACCAGTCTCTACTCTCTTCTCAAATCAGACAGCTGGTCGGATAAATGATCCACATTCAAAGAAGAGTAACATGCAGAAAGGAACATGCTGGGATTGATACACTGATATTATACAAGAAAGAGCGAGAGAGAGAGACAGAGAGAGACAGAGAGAGACAGAGAGACTGAAGAGTAGAAGAAGAGGAAAAGGAAAAGAGGAAGAAAAGAGAGACAAACAACAAGAAATTTATAGATAATGAAAACATAAATAGAAGACTTTCCTCAGGAAAAAAAGACAGTTCAGGAGTATATTAATTTATGTTCTCATATTAGTTTAAGAAAAGATATACTGTGTAGAAGCCAAAGATCTGAGAAGTGGTAAGACAAAAGGAACATGAAAAATGTGCCCAGAGAACTTTTATAGAAATGGGAATGAATAAAATCATTGTAGAAAACAGCACTGAATTATTAACATACAGTAGAAATTATGGCTGAAAACACAGCGAGGTATGGAGGACCACCTGGAAGATTCTCTTTGAAAGAAGAACACTTGTCTCCATTTTGGCTAAACTTGACCCTATTTCCATGTACTGACGTGTGCAGAGCTGGCTATAACATTTCCTTATCCCCTCAGTTAATTTCAAGTAATGCAAATGGGTCTAGAGGAGGTGCTGATGTGTAGTGCTGATTTGTAGTCCTTAAAGCAGTGTGACGGGTCAGCGAAGCCCCACATACGGTTGCCAAATACTATGTGTGAGCTAGGCCGAGTGCAGCCACACAGACTGAGCCTGGAGATAAGAGGCTGTGACTTCTCATGGCATAGACAATTACCATCAGAGCTGAAGCACAGCTCCAAAACATTAGATCCTGCCTCGAATATTGTTATGCAGATTACTCTGTTTCTGTCTCAGTCTCTGTCTCTGTCCTTCTGCATATTGCAAAGGTGATTTCAGGCCTATGTAGCCGGCTCATAGTACTCACATACTCACTCTCACAGTCACTGATTCCCCGAGCCGCTCCCCTCTTCATTAATAAAATCTGGGTTCAGCCCTGAGTCAAGGCCTTTGTTGCAGTTAGCTATAATATTAGCTGGACTTAGGACCCTCTTGGCTCCCCACAACCACAAATATGTCTTAGTGTCTTTATTCGCACCATGTGTTGCACTGGAAGTGTTAAATTGGAATTAGTTCATTCTAGAATTCTCACAGCTTTTCCATGGGGTTACACATATAAACTTCACAGAACTACGATGAAGTCTGGGAAGAGATTTCTGTACTTAGGAAGTGGAGACTTTTGAAAAATCACACCAGGAGGAAAGGTGTACTTATATTCTGATAGATGTAAAATTCAATAAGTAAGGTGAATATAGAACTCAGTAATCTAGGAATGGAAATTTTTTTTTTTAAATGAAAAAGCTTTAATGGAAAACCTGTCCAAACATATGTATTAGGGTAAATGAAAGCTGGACATGACTGTAATCCTAGCTAAGGCTGAGGCAAGATTGCAAGTTCGAGTGCAGCCTCAACGATTTAGCAACTTGAAAGGGGACTAATAAAAAATAAAATTAAAAAAGGGCTTGGCATGTAGTTCAGTGCAAATGCCCAGGAAATTCACAAGACAAGATGCTGTTATTTATTCTTTCTCTGCTAGTGCCGATCACTGTACTATTAGGAAAGAAAAGTAAGAATAGATCTTGTGGGAAAAGATTCAAAAAGATTTGTGAATCTTAGTTTTCTTAGCTATAAATCTAAGAGAATGAAACTGAAAAATGTAGAACTAATTTTATATATTTCAGTGAATTAGGGAAATTGTAAGAGATGAGTGTTAATATAGAAAGCAAAACACTGAGATGTGCAAAAAAGGATTTTTTAAAATTATGATTTTAAAATAATGGCCTAATTTTAATGTTACACTTAAAATTGTCCTTAGTAATTAATACTGTTTTGTGGCTAATCCGCACATGTGAAAACATTGATATGTACAGATGCTCCACTTTTTATTTCAGTCCTGAAGATTGAACGTAGGGCCTTTGCCCTAAGCTACATCCCCACCCCTTTTTTTTATTTTGAGATAAGGTCTTCTTAAGTCATTTAATTGCCTAGGCTGGGTTCGGATTTGTAATCCTCTTACCCTAGCTTCCAAGAGTGCTGGGATTATAGGCATGTACCACCACAATGAGAAAGATGCTCCTTGATTTATGATGGGTAATTTCTAATAACTGTACTATAACTTGAAAATATTGTAAAATGAAAATTCTTTTGATACATCTGATCTATAGAACATGATATCTGAGCAATACGGTGCATTGTACTGTGACCGATGTCTACCCTGACAATGGTGTGGCTGATTAAGAGCACTGTGAGAGAGTGTTGTAAGTCATACTGCTACCTGGGGAAAAGTTCATACTTCAAATTATGGTTTCTACTTAGTGTGTATCCTTTCACACTATCATAAAGCTAATTAATCTTAGGTGGAACCACTGTAAATTATGCACCATCTGTATTAGATCAATAATTGTATTTACAATATTACATGGAATAATGTGTTTAAAAACACAGAAACATATACTTTGGACATTAAGGAAAAACTATGTATGGTATAAGTGTGTCCATTTTTGAAAAAGATGTGTTGTAGTCAGGGTTTATAAGGAAAATGACTTAATACAGGGCACATAATTTATGGAGTTATTTTATAATAGTCACCCGAAGAGTCAAATACAAGAAGTGCAGGAAATCTGTCCACACACTAAAGACCCTAAAGAATCCAGCTGAGGGCCTGGATCCCATGGCAACATCTTGCATGTGTCCAGCTGAAGACCTAAAGCCCATGACAATGACTCATACAAGTCTGTTTCATGAATCTGTGCTAGGAAGGTCCAAAGGTCAGCGACGGAAGCTAGAAAGTCTGTGCCAGTGGGATAAAGGATCTGTGCCAGTATTCTAAAGATTCTACACTGGAACCAGGAAGTGATGCTCAAAGAAAGGACCAGGGCTCCCCCAAAGTGAACCGCAGCCATTCTCAGTGACAGATGTTCCAAGCTCCTCTGTTGATGAAAACAGCCAAGTTCGTATCAGGAAGTCAGCACGACAAGCTTCTCCTGGAGACTGAACAGCACACCATCCTCCCTCCAGAGCCAGGAAGCGATGGATGCTCAAAGTAAGGACCAGGGCTTCTCCAAAGTGAACTGCAGCCACTCTCAGTGACAGCAAGGTCCTTAGTGCCGCTGTTGATGAGAACAGCTAATTTCACAGCAGGAAAGAAGCTTGACAATCTCTTCCAGGAGAACCCACTGCAACAGGAGAACCAACACCACCACCACTTCCTCTCCAGTTCTCCTTTTTATGTTGGCAGTAATTGTCAGGCGGACCATCTGCACCCAGCACCACGCTGACTCAGTACAGCTGGCATTACAAGTTGACCACCAGTTTTCAATCCACCACTGACCGTATATATGTGTATTTTGTCTATGTATATATCGTGTGTTAAAGTCTCAATAGTACTTTTATGTAATAAGACAGAAGCGTCCTTATAGTTTCATTTTACTTCTTAGTAATTATTGTGAATGTTCTGAGTGTCTTCTGATAGTTTTTCTTTTTTCTTAAAACAAAGAGAATGTGTTACTTATGCAAACTGAATAAAGCTACGACTAAACTCCCTGAATCTGAAACCAGCTCTACCACTCACTGGAATCATTGACAGGATATTTGAGTTTTCAGTGTTTGTGTTTCATTTTTAATATGTAGATGATATTGGTATCCATTTCACATTTTAAAAAAGTTCCTCTCTTAGGAATGGAGTGAACCTGCTAAAAGATTAGTAAATTATATGTAATACATTTTGAAAGTTCTTGGCACATAAAAGCATTTTGCAAAGCTAGCTATTATTTGGGAGCATGTATTTATTAGTTGTGAAATATTTGCCATAAATTACTTTTGTATTACTAATTTTATCAATAAATATTACATAAAATTTTGATATGTTTTCACAAGTGATTACTAAACATATCAAACTTTTATCAAATTATACTTCTTTATTGCTTAAGTTAATAAATTGACTTCTATATCAACCTTCTCACTTTGTTTTTTCAAGTCTAGTGAAAAAATATGATATTGTGTACTACTTAAGATATACTCTTTTACTTAACCAACTTGTTTTTTAAAAACGAATATAGGAGGAAGTTTTTAACCTCTTTTAGCCTTTTGTTTTTCCCTTCAAATTTTGTTGCTCCTAATTTTATGCAAAACAGTTTAGTTCATGCCTGCTGGAAAACAGCAGAGGAACAAGGCTAGAGAAAGGGCCAGTGACCAGATATACTGTAGTACCTAAGGCCACAGCCAGGGCCACCCAGGCACACTCCAGAGCCACCCAGGCACACTCCAGAGCCTACTGTACTTATCTTCTAGGCATGTCTTGATCCAATGAAGTGGATGTTAATCACAGGGTTAATGGTGGTACCTACTAACTTTAAAAAACAGTCTCATGTACCAGCTCCCCACAATGAATGTAATCATTATGTACTGCAAAAATGTACTAAAATATATTTTTAAAAAGTTTCTCTCTTAGGAATGAAGTGAACCTGAAATCATGGAAGTTCAACTTGAATCCTTCCAACACGGTGTTTTTTATCCAGTTGAGAAATTATATCCTGGTATAAGAATTCTGAAAAGGTGGCAAGTTAGTGAAAAGAAGTAATAGCCCTTTTCAAGATAGATCACTTTCACTTTTCTGTTTGAAGAACTATATTGTGAATCTTCAGAGGATGTGACATGCCTATTTTATTGGGAACTAAAACTTCCCCAAGCTCTGTGGTGTTTCTTATGTCTCAGTTATTTTACATCATCTAGATTCAGTGGTGTTGAACTGATGGCAGGCGTGCCACAGCGGGTTGTTGGTGTCCCTGGAAGCTCTAAAGGTTCGCCATCACTGATCTAGTTCATTGCCTCCACCCTCAGGCGTCGGTCATATTAGCTTTTTGGTAGAGTAGGAAGCCATATTAATCACCATAATATATAAAAAATTTGAGAGTGGGTAAAAGACTTACTGGCAAATGAATGTCTCATATTTCCCTAAACATACATGTACATTTACTTGAAAAGATTTTGTTTTAAACTTTGATTTTTCCCTACCTTTAAAAATACCCAGACAATGCATGCTATTTTAGTGTCCAGAAATCAAGTAAAATGAAGCCATTTTAGCTGCATGAATGTAAAAAATAGAAATCATTAAATATCTCCATTTGAGAAATATTTAGTGTACAATTGAAGGTAGTTTAACACTGGTATTCTTTAAAGTTAAAAAATATAGAAAAATTGAGTAAAATATGTTAAGAGTTTTAACTATTAATAGTTTCTTGCTTTTTCCCCCTACCAAGTTCATTTTAGAGATTCAATCTTTTAATTGCAGTTACGTGACGATCATCTTGTATTGATTTGAAATGGGATGATCAACTTTCTATTATTATTTCTAACCAATTTTGCATTAGCAGCAAAGGCATAATTTTGAGAGTGAATTTTGTTTTTGATCATGAAGTTATGGTTCTTTGAGGAGGATTCTTGGGAGAAGGACCTTATATTTTCACATAGATTACTATTAACCAAAAGAGGGTTGCTTTCTCCTACTGAGAATATCTGAGAAGGCAGATGCCTGCTCACCCCTCGTCGTCCATTCCAAAGCCTCATTGCCAGAGCCTCGGTGCCCCTCTATGAACCACACACTCTGGGATAAGGAACCCATTCTTTTGTGGACATGGAGAATATTTCATCAGCATAACTTTTTCTACAAATCTCTCACATGACTGAAAAAGACAACCATGACATTTCTTTGTTCTTTTTCTATATTTGACTGTTTTGAATTATTTTCCCCTCATTCTGGACCTTTTCTAAATTCCTTTAAAGGTGTGTGATCATAAAGTGCTTAACCGGTGCCCAATAGCATCTACCTTGCATAATGTACTTTGCATGATATGTTTCCTTCTCAACTTATTCTAGCACTTCTACTTCTGCTATAGCTCTCTAGTTACTCTGCTGTCCAGTTTTGAAGCCCTGGAGTGCTAAATCCTGTTTGCAATGAGTTCAGCAACTTATCATGTAGTTAAAGTTTTACATGTACATTTTTTCTCTAATTAAAAAAATTATCCCCATGGTTAACCAGAGTCAGTTTTCACTTTCTCTTATCTAGTAGTTTCAGTTGGTGTTTTAACACATCTGTCTTCATAATCTACTCTGTGCCTATTGTCACATGATTTATTCAATATAGCTAAAATTCAGTATTGTGATGAGAAAATATCCTACTAGATAGCTTCCATATTAGTAAAACTCTGGTTGGTTTCCTTTTTACCTGCCCTTTCTCTACCCCTCTCTTGTCTTCTTCCCTTCCTTCCCTTCCATCTTCCCTCTCTCTTTCCTTTTCTTTTCTCTATACACACTCTACAAAGACAAGCATCACCAATTAGTATTGCTAGTGACAGGTATTTTACGCCAAACTAGTGGGATGATGAAAAAAACTGTTCAAATGTGGCTTTACCAACCAGGATGAAGTCAATTTTCTTCACTGTGACATGTAAGGTGCCAAACATTGTAGCCTTTACCTCCCACTAATTACTGTTATCAAAATATGTTTTTAAAATTCTGCTTTTAAATGGATTATTTAATTTATCTAGAATATCTCACTTTCTGAGAAAGCTCTATTACACTCACCTGTACAATGACACTATCTGTCTTTCAATAAATATAATATTCTGTTTATTTTTAATACATGGCATTTTATTTTCTAAAGCACTGCCTTTTATGTATGTGTCTTTTATCCTTTGTCAGACTGGCAGTTTCTCCCAGCAAATGCTAAGTCTCAGTTATGACTCTTTATCAGCTCTAGTGCTTGTGTGGTAGACAATCAGTAAATCATTTGGACAGTTTACTTTGCTTTTTGTTATACTAAAACGTCCTTGAAATGAGAAAAATAGCATAGACAATTGCTGTGAGCATTATCATTGGCCCCATACAAGACTTCCAAGAATGGCCTATAGTTTGCATCCTGTGGGATACACATCAAATAATTACCTATGTGGCATATAAATAATGTTAGAAATTAGTTTCTTTTGACATCAGGAAAAATACTACCAATAAAAACCAAAGAAAAACATATAATCCACAGTATCTGTGCCCTTAAATAGCTTTTCTTAATAAGCTTTTCAAACTCCTTTGTCAACTAAAATATTTTTAGCACCTTTCTAATATTTAAGTGTGTTAAATAAGCATGATTCTAGATTTGGACTTCCAAGTAATTTTTTCTCTTTTGTGGACTTTCCTTTCAGACGTAATTTTCAGTTTTGAATAATAACATTTAAAATTAACCTGGAGGTAAAAGTTGTAGGACAACATAAAAAATGAAGTCACTTTTAGTGTGCTTCCCACTGGCAAATTACTGTGTTTTTTCTGTCACCAGGCTTGGTCTAATGATATGACCTTTACTGTGCTAATAGACAGCAAACAAAAACCTGCCAAATTGTGATAAAATACAGGTTTTAAAAATAAAATGAATTACGCTAAGAAGACTCACAAAGGTCAAAAGCATGGAAAGGATTTAGTTGAAAGAATGATTAGTGTTTGACGCACATTGTTCCAGGTTTTTCCCAAGGTTATTTTTTGAACTCTTAAGATTTAATAACTGTAGTAGGAAATATCATTTAAAAAAGTAACACTATGGTGGTATTGACCAATGTTTGTTTAGGCTCAAATGTTAGTTTATTCAGCAACTCTCTGTTGTTCACCTATTATGCGCCAAGGAATGGGGATGCACTAATAAAGGCTTCCGTGATGATTCCTGATCTCCTGTACCTTATTGTTTCCTAGGAGACAAAGATAAACCTTCAACCCTCCATGTAGCAAAGTCAAGCTTTAAAGGGGAGATGCAGGTAGAAGTTGTGGTTACATAATCCAGACTATTAAGGTAAACCCTGGAGATGAGAGAGTTGGCCTGGCATAACAGTGGGAAGAGCATTCCACATAGAAAATGTATAGAAGGTACACATGTGCAGAAGAGAAAGAATGGTCTGTGATCGTCTATGAAGTCCTGTGAAGTTCATTATATCCTGTGGGATACACATCAAATAATTACCTATGTGGCATATAAATAATGTTAGAAATTAGTTTCTTTTATCATCAGGAAAAATACTACCAATAAAAACCAAAGAAAAACATATAATCCACAGTATCTGTGCCCTTAAATAGCTTTTCTTAATAAGCTTTTCAAACTCCTTTGTCAGCTAAAATATTTTTAGCACCTTTCTAATATTTAAGTGTGTTAAATAAGCATGATTCTAGATTTGGACTTCTAGATTTGGATTATGGTGGGAGGGTCAAGTTTGAGAGAGTAAAGAACTCTATGATTCTCCGTCAGGGGAAATTGGGTTCCTAGAGGATGCTTCTCAGTGCCTGGACACATGTTGTCACAAGTGGGAGAGGGGATGCTGCTGACCTCTAGTCAGTAGATGCATAAAATAATCTCCATAAGAAGGAATTATCAGCTCCCAGTGTGAACAGTATGTAGGCTGAGAAAGCTTGTCACAGATAAACCTGTAGACTTAAATTGGGGTTAGATCACAAAGACAACTGAAAAAATCTGAGGTACTATTGGAGGCCCTTTCCATGGTACCAGTTATCAGAGACTCTTGAGTGAGTCCCCGCCAAGTGTTACAGCATACAGTTGGAATCAAGAGCAAGAGACAAACTAGAGGTGCAGGCCGGGATCTGGGATGGCCGGTTGTCCTCAGGGAACAAACGGCTGCGGGCATCCAGAACTTTGGTGTTCATTCATTACATCCGACTCAAGGTCAACAGTGCAGTGGGTGTTTCTGGAAACAGTGTGGGGGCTACGGTGGGCATTCTTGTAAAGGACGAGCATGAGACAGGCCAACGAGGAAACTACAGTTTCCCTAGGGCCCTTATCGGGTTTCAGCAGGTTTTATCCTTCCCTGTGAATGCCACGCAGTGGCCAGAGAAGAGCAGGGGGTTTCCAAGTTCCAGTTTGACTCAAAGGGCAGGACAAGGACAAGTGTGGCTGTCCCCTAGGATCAATTTATGATTCATTGTCCCCAGTAGGGCACCACTGGTTGTTTATCACTGTGTGAGGAATATTCTATTATTATGGTGAAAACTAAATGTTTTTTAAACTTTACATTGAGTCTCACTGACATAATGTGATAATTGTACCTAGTATAAGTTATATTTCCTTATCTTAAAAAGGTGGGAAGGGAATTGTGAAATTTTTGCTAAAAGTTTAAAAACAAAAATAAAAGATGAATTATTCTTTGTTCCCTACCAGTACTGTAATTTTTAAAAAGCATGTGTACAGTGCTTATTTTATTGGACTTTCTCCTGCCTCAGGGGTTGAGCATGAGGGTCTAATCTCATGAGTTTAAAGCACTTCTGCATAGCAATAAAAAAAAATACATTTTTATTTGGAAATAAAATAATTTATAGCCAGTGTGGTGGCACATGCCTGTAGATCAGGAGGCTGAGGCAGGAAGATTGCTGCTAGTTCAAGGTCAGCCTGGGCTACAAAGTGAGTTCAAGGCCAGTTTGAATTGCATGGTTGAGCCTTGTCTTAAAAAGATTCATAAATTAATTAATTAATTGAAAAAGAACTTGTAAATCTAGAGAGTTTATTAAACTTTTAAAAAATTTAGTAGCATATACTTTTGTATAGCCACTGCTGCTCTTTTCAATAATCTGCACCTCTACCCCAACCATGTAATTTCAGGAGTTCACAGGTACTACAGAGACACAACGATTTTTTACAGGATGCTGATGTCACCAGAAATATTCAATAGCCAGATTTATAGCAAAAAAACATTTGCATGACTTAAAGCATGACCTAAAACCATTTAGAGAAAGCTCAGAATTTTGTTTAAACAAGAGAGACTTCTTCAAAAAGTGCTCACCCAGATACTATTTATGTCATCTTGTAAAATGTTAAGTAATATTGCATGACAGTAAAATGTCCATGGAAAGGAGCATTTTTCCTTATGATCCATAATGAAGATAATATGTTGCTTTGGTTCCAATAACCTCTGTGATGATCAGTTATGCAAGCCATGTGCTTTCTGTGAAAACTTTTCCATTGAATCATTGTTCTTTCTAAAAAATAGTATTAATTTGAATATAGGATTGTCTTATGAATAGGAAAAAGGGGCATATTGTTCTATGCTTAAGTTCACCAATTTTTCTTCAAACTTCCAATTTCCTCACTGTTTTCTGACACACATGTTCCAATTATCATAGTCATGCACTGTCCTCCGAACCCCCAGACGCCACACACCCTCACCAAACATGCTTATTTAAAAGTTCCTGTCACTACCCAAGCTTTTCACTTGGGTGAAATCGGTGCATTTTCTATTTTCTGATTTGCTACCAAGCACACCATTTTTCTCACAAGCTTGCTCTGGAAAGAGAATCTGAGTGTCAACTTCATTTCCAGCTATGGCTGTGGTTTCTAGTTATCTGGGCCACTTAAACAAGATTCCACCCATTGCACCAACTTAAATGTCTCTTGGTAGTCTTCAGATTGGGCTTTTTCTGTACTCTATAAATATTGGGCAGAAGTGAATACTACATCAATATCAGAGATGTTAATTACTTGCATATTATCTCTTCCCTCTTATATTCATGAAAATAATCATGTCGTGACTTGAAAAATAAAAAAATGCAGAAAATGTAATAGAAAAATCCTATTTATAGTAGCATCTGAAAATATAAAAAAAGAATGAACTTAACTAGACATATGCAAGGTTATGTGAAGAAACTTTTAAGTTATTATTAAAGAAAAAAAACCAACATGAACAAATGGAAAGTTATGTTGTAGATCAAGAAGATTCAGTGTCGTAAAGATATGATTTCTTCCTGTTAATATGAATTCAATATATTATACTATCACAGGCAGTTAAGTTATATAAACATCAATATGCAGTCAGAGAGGGACTGAACCCTGACAGAAGTTAGTAAAAAGAAACAAAGACCAAGATTGAGGCTGGAGACACAAGGTGGAGATGCAATGGCCTTGCCAGCATGTTTTCCTAGAGATAAACAGCAACTTGAGATTATACTGTCATTAATACCATTAATGTCATTACTGTCATTATAATGTCATATAATGTCATTAATGCCTGGTCCAATGGACCTAGAAAGACAGCAGGCGCACAGGTGAGTAACCATGAGATAGGTATTCCCCTCCCTTCTCAAGGCTGCCTTTGTTCTTTCCATGTAACCTTGACTCATTTTCCTATGGGGTCATCATTAGCTAAGTGGCTATACTTGTAATCCTACAGGTTGATTGTAGTCTGACCTATGTTGTACCCGCATTGTGAATTTGGGGTATAAATTACCCTGGACCAAGTGTTAGGGACGTCACTCATTTGAGACTCTTCCTGGAAATCGAGGGGCTATGCTCTGATGTTGTGGAACCAGGAACTCAGTACATGTGACATCTAACAAGTCAGGAGTCATATTTCTCCTATATCAATACCAATAAAAATACTAAAATTTTCTGGATAATCTCAATATAAAATATAAAGTATAAAAATAAGACTAATCAAAAAGTGAAAACTAAAAAAAGAAAATCAGGGAGATAAGACTAACCCTACTGGATAGTAAATTATACCCTACTATTTCAAACTTAAATGCTGTGATAGCAGGCCAGGAATAAACAGAGAAACTATTGAATAGGTTAGAAAATCAAGAAATGCACTTCAAATACATGCCAGATAATAAAGAAGTCATCTTAAGTTTATGAAAAAATAATATGTATTAGTCGTACTACATGGTCCTTGGATAGCTCATTAGCCATCTAGAAAAAAAATCTATCACATACCTCACACTGACCTATAGGATAAGCTCCAAGTGGGTCAAAAAATACACATGAAAAAGGTAAAATCACAAGATCACTGAGAATAAATTAAGAGTTTTCTTTACTTGGAAAATCAGAAGCTGTAAGAGAAAAAGTATATTTGGTAACATTAAAAATTTCTGCACAACAATATAAGGTAAGCCAAAGCCAGTTAATAATTTGCAGCACTATTTGAAATAGCTAAAAAATTAGAAATAATCTGTCATCTCTAGAGACCAATTAATCGTGTTTGATCCAGGTAATGCAATGCTATGCTGCTGTACAAAAGAATAAGGGAGTTCTCTATGTATTGACTCAAAATGAAATCCAAGATGAGAAAAAATCAAGTACAAAACATTGGTTTCATCTGTTGTGTAGCATACAAAAAGGAGGTAATCAAGGAAAAAAATATATGTGTGTGTGTATCTATGTGTGTTCACATATGTTTGTATCTACTTGTGTGGATGAATAAACTTTGGAAATGTGCATAAGAAACCTAGAAGTTGGGAAAGTATGTAGAGATGCTCACAGATGAAATTTTCTCTGAATCTCTTTTTATATTTTTTCATTTTGTATTACTGATGCAAAAACTTTAAAAAGCTAGTTATTTTTACTTTTTTAAAGTAGCCATATTTTTATTAGTTTTTTTTTTTTACAAAGTTATCATTGGGAGTATATGCCAACCACGGAGTTCCCTCAAGGTATCAGAATTTTACGAAATCATTTTAAAAGAAATTGATTCAGAATATGCCAAAATAGAAGGTGCTTAAACAATATTCAATGTGATGAAGGTGAATTTCCAGGCTGTGTGTGGCACTCCCTGGCTCTCACAGCCACTTTGGAAAACTCACTCACATCCTTAGAGCTCTCTGAGTCCATCCACGGGGCTGTGAAATACAACTCCAGAGCTCTGCTGAGCCAGGTTATGGGCTTTGGAAATAGGAAGTGAGTGCATCAAATCACGAGTGGGAGGCACAGTTAGCAAATATAAAACATGAGTTGCTCAACCAATGACCAGCATCCCAACCCCGAATTTCCTCCTTTTCTAGCTTCAGTCAATCTTTGCTGACTTCTTGCTTCTCCAATGAGCTTCTACATAGTTTAGGATCAAAAGAGAGAATCAGGGAGGAAATTGGAGAGGGAGAGAGAGAGAGAACAAGAGAGAAAGAGGGAGAGAGAGAGAGAGAGAAAGAGAGAGAGAGAGAGAATGAGAATATCACCATTCCAGGTTTTAGGTACACAGTGATAATTTTTGGTTAATGAGATATTTTAGAGAAAGTAAATTATAGTTCTGTTTAGAACCATTTATGTATTATGTTTTAAAAGTTAACTTTTGAGGAAAGAGGCTTGTATTCTTTCAAATATGGCAAGTTAAGACTCTGAAGACTAATTCTGCACAGATAGAAGGCTGGCCACAGAAAGGAGCAGGCAGGCTTTGAATAAATGAAATTCCATTCCAATTAAACAGAGTCCTCGGAAGCACTTCAAACAGTCTAGAATTACTGTGATGCCTGCTGATGTTTTACTTTCTGTTTTTTTTCCTGCTGAGTCAGAGGCATATAAAGAAGTAGAGAAGTAAGGGTGGTAACTTGAGATAGTAAATTAAAAATTATTTTCTTTATGATTTTTAACTATAAAGAGGCTGGCTGAATTTGAGATGAGATTACAATATCCATGGCCTGAAAACAACAAAAGTTTTGGTCATTTTGATAACTTATCCATGGAGGATAAGATTTTAATTCCTTACAGAAACACTAGAAAAACTGAAAAAAAAAAATCACTCTGAAAGAGAATCACTTCAGTTTTAAAGAGAAACTCACAGTTAAAATAAACAACGTTAAGAGCTAAAGATGATGTAGAAAAAGTTGACCATTTACATGGTATTTTCCCAATGTTTTTCTCTAAAATTGTGCAATTTGTCTAAAGAGAGTATTTGCTTATATTTTTGCTTTCTTCTTTAATCAAAAACTATTGACAACAACTGAGTAGAAACCTGTTAAGTACTGGGACAGGCCTGTAGGAAGGCTGGCAATTGAGACACTGAAGCTACATTTACTGTAAATAGAATGATGCATCTACCTCAAAACAGAGAATTCAAATAGCAGGCAGAGTTGTAGAACCCCACAGTCTACTAAAATACAGCTATAAGCATGAAAATTAACAAAATCATCTTGGTAAATATCATGCCTTTTAAATCAGTTGCCTGGAGAATGACACTGAAATGGACTCTTTGGGCAGATGCAGTTTTCAATATGAGAATTAGATCTTAGGTCTTTGCAGTCTAAAAAACAAGGAAAGCAAACAAAATTTATGGATGACTGTTGATGTATAATTAATGATTACTTGTACAAATTAAGAGCCAGTGGTTCTTATATTGGTTATTATTCTAACAGTGATTTTCAAAAGTTCTAAATTATAGTGATAGTCATTTTTCAAATATTAGCTTCCATAGAATCTAGATACATATAAGAAACAAAACGAGGAATTTCTTGTGTTAACCTATCTTACAAGTTTATGTTTCTAACAGTTTTTCTTTTTTTTAATTTTAAAAAGCAAAAAAAAGATAGAAGTGATACAGAATTTTTAAAAAATAGTAGGAAATTAATACTAGTTAATATATTGCATATTGAGGGGAAAGGAGAAGGGAAAGAAAGGAAAATGATTAATATATAGGTATACATATATAAATGTATGTACGCATAGGTATATAAGATACATAACTATATTACTAGTCTCTATTAGTTCTTTGAAAACAGCGGTTTGTGTTGTCATTGGTTGTTTGATCACTTTTTTATGCCTAGATCTTGTAACCTGGACAATGACTTCTAAGATAACTGTTTTTCTTTCTTTTTAAACCCGAAAAATAGACTGTTTTGACAAATCGATTGTATAAAAGCAAATTATCATGATAATTACAACAGTTGTAGCCTTTTGTCAGCTTTAATACTCAATTAATTATTGTGGTTTGTTTTGTTTGTACAATAGGGAAAAATATTAATTTATCAAGTAGGAGCAAATAACAGCCTTCTAAACCTCTCCCTGGACAGTTAAGCGGATTCCGAATGCCACAAAGGAAGACAGAGTGTTTAATGAAATTTATTCATCAATATTGTGAACTATTATTTGCATAATTAAGTGTTCAAATTCAGAGAAGCTGATGAAAAGATACCAAATTTGTGAGGAGAAAACACTTAAAATTTTATTTTGTAACCAAATGTGATGCTTGATGTCATTTAAAAAGCTTTTGTGTACTTCAGTGCTTGTCTCTATAAAATAGAGCAATTTAAAACTTCAAAGTAGTAAAATAGATTTTGTTTTGTCTGTTAAGTCCAAAGATTGGTTTCATTGCTGAGAATAGTATTACTGTAATCTGGATAACATAGTAAATTCATTTATGTTGTAAAAAATTATTGTCATAAAAGCCAATATAAACTGTATAATGTCATGAGGCAGACATCCACTGTCCTGAATAACCAATAAAAACATGTATGCAAGCCATGTTCTTTAAAAAATTAATGTTGCATTTTTAACTGTCCCAACTATATGGAAAGATGTCAAATCAAACATTGCTTAACAATTTGGGGGCTGGGGTTTAGCTCAGTGGTATAAGTTCCTGCCTGGCAAGTGCAAGGTCATGAGTTTGATTCCCCCGTGCCAAAAAAAAAAAAAAAAAAAAAAAAAGTGAAAAAAATTGTTCCTAAATCATTTCACCTAACAGCACAAGCTCAGATGTAAATGATCTCTAATATGTTAAAATTTATTTAACATTATTGAATAAATGGATTTATGTGTTACACTTTGTGAAGTAATATTTGATTTAAGTGGTGCATGACTCCTGAAGTGCATTTTAAACTCTTTTAAGATATCTCAATAGTGGAGTCAGGGTTTGGGGACTTAGGGTTGGAAACAATTAGTAGAAGCCTAAAATCCTGAGCTTTCATGTTGGTGTGTAAATCCTGTAAATCTCTTAATCACTCTCAGACCAGCTTTCATCTAATTTTCCCACGAGAGAGTTATCAAAGCAATCCTCGCAGCTGAATTAGGGCATGCTGGAGCGCTTCAGAGGACAGATTTTATATACTGCTAATAAATCAATATGTATTCTCAGCTTGTCTAATGTCATAATTGTGCTGAATTTATTTCTTTAGAATGCTGTGCTATGATGTTATGTCTGCATACAGTTATCATAAAAGGCTAAACAGTTAAAAAAATGTAAAGGCAAATCTTCCATAAGTAAATAATATAGAATATTTGATAACGCTGTCTCGCAGTTACTCTCTTCAGGTCTGTCTTTTAATTAATTTTAATATTACTTTTTTATGTATCAATTAAAATGTTTTTTATTTTAGGTTTTATATCAGATGTTATAAATTGTAATAACTACTAATGAAGATACAACACTCTATTCTCGTTCCATTGTAAGAGTAAAATATAGTAATGCATGTATTCTTTACATTATACATTTGACTTAAAGAGGCAAATTACCAATATAAGAACAACTTAATTACATCTTTAATCTATAAGACCAGTATCTATAAGAACAACTTAATTACATCTTTTATTTATTGTCAGTTTCAATTTCATAAAATGAATCTCAATAAAAAAACACACTTTCATATCTCAGTTAGTTCAACTTCCTGGTATTCTAGTGGTTTGTTTGTCTGGTATTCTAGTCTAGAAAAGTAATAAACTGTACCTCCTTTCCTTACACAGGCACTGAAAAACTGGTCAGTGTCTTCTAAAATATTCATGCTAATGACACAGCCATTTGTGAGTCTTGAACTCTATTCACATTTCATTATGATAATTTTTCAAGCTATCACAATTCTGACCTCCCCTAATCATAGAACTATTGTGTATTTGTATTCTCCTCTTTTCCTGTTTTGTTTTTATTTTGATTTGTGAGAGTATTTTCCCTTTCTAAAATTTTCATTTTATTATCATAGAAACATAGGAGATCTATTCTCTTAAAAAAAACTTTAAGTTTATAATAATTTTTGACTGTAGGTACGCTGTGGTATACATTGTGCCTCTGTATTCTAGTGGCCAAGAGAATCTCCCTTGGGGCATGGTTCTACTTGCCTACTGCTAAGGAAAAACAAAAAACAAAAACCAGTTCAGAGGATTTGTCTCCTGAGGTGCTGGGCCAATTCACTGCACAGCCTGACTCAGTCATTTGCCTTCTTGTTCATATATATTTCAACTGAACAGAAAAATCTTGTGAAATATCTATTATGTAAATCTATTCACATATCTAGATATGTGAAAAAGTTGTGTTAGCAGGTTTCCACTATTATAAAAAACAAAAAACAGTTTTGCATGAAAGCACACTCAAAATTCCTCAGGAATAATGCAAGTTCATAAGTTGGCATAGTTGAGAAAGCAAAGAGCAGGAACCTGATACTGCCGAATGGTCTACTACCATTCTGGAGAATGGGTCATCTGTTCCTTGGGTTTCTACTCCCTCAAGAAATGCAAGAAATAAGTATGTCTCTCTCTTAAGTTCTCTCATTTTGTTTCTTTGAATGTGTATCTTTTAATTCCTGCTTAATAAAATCCTTACCATGCCTAATCTGGTCTAGTCCTGAAAATTCTTTTCCTGAGATGGCAGTCAGCAAACCTGCAGACTTATTCTACAATTCAACATTTTGGTGCTCAGCCTGCCTCCTGCTCCCCAGAACCAATTCCTATACATCAGTAAGAAGACAATCCACGAGAAAAATAGCAAAGAGATTATGGAGTTTGGCCAGTATCATCTTTCTACAAAAATTGATTGTCTTTAATGAATTTACTTCCAGAATTAATTCAGACAACTATCATGAGACTTGAGGGAAGAAGCTCAAGGAAATGATGCAGATGGAGATAGACACTGATGATTTAAAAACTTGGTCTTTAGAAAAGCAAAGAAAATAAATAGATTTCTAGAAAATTTAAGAAGAAAGGAAACAAACCTAGCAAGTGCTATTAATAAGAAAAACAGATTTAAGAGAGAGATAACAGAGAAATAAAAATCAAGAGAACATTATGCATACATGTTGAAGGCATAATAAAAAGAATATATTTTTAAAATTAATATACATATAGAATCTTGAGGGAAGAAGGAAAAGGAAATTTGAAAAAAGATAAGGCAAAATTAAGTAAGTTATCAAAAAGACTCTTTTCCCAAACAATATTATGAATCAATTCAGGAAAAAAAAATCAAAATATAATTCCCATGTGTTTTAAACTATTCTTGACCACGGAAGACATGGAAATCTACCTATGTCTCTTTCCAAAGATATCAAACCTTGAAATCCACATTGTGAAAGACTATGTTAAAATTTCTTATAGTCCTGTGTGGTTTATGAGGATAGAATATACTTTAAAAAAAAACACTAAGAGCAGAATTAATTTGACTGCTTTGAAAGTGTTTGGATTTGTTACTGACCCATTTTGTCCAGGTGCTCATTGTTTGCTTGGTACTCAATGTTCAAACTAGAACTTGGTGTTGCCTCCTGACTTGCTACCATTTGCAGCCAAGACAATTTGGTATTTGTAATTTTTGGTACTCATTCTGCCTTCCACTCCCCAAAACCAATTTATGACAAATAGCAAGATATCCCTGTATTAAAATAATTCATCATATGCTATCAGTATGTTAATATCATATCAATAGAGCAAATAAAAACCATGACAGTCTCAAAAGGTCCTTAATGAACATTTTGATAAAATGTAATGCTTATTACCCATTTAAACATCTCTTTAAGAAAACTAATGCTGAAACTAATTATCTGCAATAAGATACCAAATTTTTATCTCAAACCAAAATCAAGTATTGAACATAAAGAAAATATTCATGTTAGATAAAAATATCAGGATCATATATCTAGCATTGTTCTTGAAATCCTGAAAGGACACACAACAGAAAAGATTTGTATATATGGAGTAAACTAAAATCAATAATTATTGTCTGCAGGCGCTGTATCTTTATTTTAAAAACTCAACTCAGTCAATTGGAAGACTATTAGAATTAATGTATATTTAGAGACTGGATACTCATGCACGCATTCTAATTGCTCTGCAGCACGTCAACCAGAAAATGTAATTTAAAAAGAAAAAAGATAGGCTGGGGATATAACTCAGTGGCATAAATGCCTGCCTGGCAAGAGCAAAGTCCCAAGTTTGATTCTTGGTACCAAAAAGGAAAAAAAAAACCCTATCAAATTTTTATATCTCTCTATAATTCTTCCCAATAAGAATAAGAAAGAATAACTGGATAAATTTAGAAGACAATGTTAAAGGTTGAACACATCCTTAATTCTCAAAGCCAAAATTCAAAATGCACCAACCTGTTTGCACAAGTGGAAAATTCCACACAAGGAAGCTATGTTTCACACACAAAAGTATTTGAAATATTGTATAACATCACTTCCAGACTATATGTAACTGAATTTTGTGCTTACTTGTGCCCCATCTTCAAAATATATCATTATGTATATGCAAATATTTTAAACTTAAAAAAAATTCCTGAAATTTAAAACCTTCTTTGTTCTGAGCATTTGAATAAGGGTTATTTAGCCTGTAATGAAATATATGGGAAAAATATAATACTGATACAAAAAATCAACTTGTGTACACTAAGAAAAAGCACATATCTTGTGTCTTTTACACAAGACAAATAAATAATAGATTATTCATTATTCTCAAATAATATATTTCATGATTCTAAAACTTTTTCATGATTCTAAAATTTATCTAGATGATTAATCAAGTGAACACTTTGCACAATGACTAGCACAAAAAAACACGCACTATCTTCCGGTTGTAAAATGTATCCTCACCTGCATTAGCCACTTAATAAAGACATTTTGAGCAAAACATAAGAGAAATTTGAGAAGTGCTTTGAGAAATTGTGTAAATTATTAACATGGTTGGTAGTTTATGCTATTTTAATATGTTCTTGAGATCTCAATCTTCATTATGGACTACATGGCTTTACATAATCTGGACCCCTTGCTGCCCTGGCCCACATCAACCCTCTGGCTCTGATCTTGCTCCTCTACAATGGAATAGAAGCTGCATGACTGGAACTCATGATAGCAACCAACATGTTTATTTCTCTTTTAGAGAGGCAAAAGTTTTGTGCAAAGGATATGACCAATTCTGACTTCACTGATATCCTTCACTGCCAAGTCCTTAGAAAAGAGTCATTTGCTAGTGGCAGTGGAATGGCAAGAAGTGTAGTAACCATAAGGTATAACCCTAAGGTATATTCAGGGGGCAGGGAAGCGGATTAGACCAAACTGCAGAAGCTGAAAAGCACATGGCTTCTTTAATACTAGCCACAGGTTAGGCTTTATCTTTTAAAGCAGAAAACCTTGCTAGTTTCTCTAGTTGGAGGTGAAGAGTCTATCCATTCTACAGTAATCTGAAAGGGCTGCCATACTAATACCACATACTGCATGACTTAAACTAGAGAATTCTATTTTCTCTCAGTTCTGGAGGCTAGAAGGCCAAATCAAAGCACTGGCAGAGTTGTTTCCTTCTGAGCCTATCTCCTTGGGATGCAGATGGCTGTTTTCTCTTTGCATCTGCTTGTGGTCATTCACCACCCATGTGCATCTGGGTTCTTTAATTTTATTACTGGGACCCACCCAAATAACCTCGTTTAACTTAATTACCTATGTAAAGTTCTTATCTCCAAAAATAGTTATATTCTGAGGTACTAGGGGCTAGGCCTTCAGCCTATGAATGGGGAGGGGCACAATTTATAGTTCTATTTCTGATTGTTCAATCATTGGGATGAAAGATTCATAGCACTTACTTTAGGTTGCTGCCTTGGTGGAGATGGCCTCCAGGTCTTGTACTAGAATAATACAAAAGTTGAAAAACGATTACCCCTTTAATTTCAAATGGTAATAGTGTGGCAATTCTATATTTAGGAACTATGTAAAGTACAGTGAATGTTTTAGAACTATTCTAACTCAGTGGTATATTATGTTTTTGCTATAATACCTGTATGGAGAGATAATTTGTGTACCATATAATTCATCATTTAAAGTAGGACTCAGTTTTTTTTTAGTATATTCACAGAGTTATGCAACTACTAATCTAATTCCAGACTGTTTTCATCCCCCCTCAAATAACTCCATAACTCCCCCTTCCCTTTTCCCTCAGCCTCTAGTAACCACTAATTATTTTCTGTCTTTACTGATTTGTTGTTTTGGAAAGTTCATGTAAGTGGAATCATATATAATTCTTGTCTTGTGGCTGGTTTTTTTCACTTAGCATGACAGTTCTAAAGTTCATCCATGTTGTAGCCCATTTTAGTACTTCATTTTTTATTGCCAAATGAGATTCTACTGTATGGATATATGACATTTTATATGAGTATACCATGCTAACTTTATCTGCTCATCAAATGGGGGGTGTTTACATCATTTCCACTTTTTGGCTTTTATGACTAATGTTGCTGAGAATATTTATGTACAAATTTTTGTGTACACATATGTTTTCAATTTTCTTGGGCCTACACCAGAGTTGAATTACAGGTTTCAATGTAACTGTAAGTTTAACATTTTGAGGCACTATAAAACTGTTTCTCAGAGTCACTGCATCATTTACTATCCCTCCACCAGTGCACCTGGGTTCTAATTTCTTCACATTTTGGTCAACTCTTGTTATAACTCATCTTTGTTATTTTAGACCTAGGGTCTGAAAGCATACATTGTATGCCTTCTATTCTTTTAAAATTGTTAAGGCATGCTTTGGGGCAGAGAATGTGATCTCTCTTGGTGAATATTCCACATGAGCGTGAAAAGGATATGTATTCTGCTGTTCATGTAGAAGTCTGTAAATATCAATTATATTCAGTTGATTTATGGTGTTTTTGAGTCCAGCTATGTCCTTACTGGCATTCTGCCTGCTATATCTGTTCATTTGTGAGACAGGAATGTTGAAGTATCAAACTATAACAGTGAATTCATCTATTTCTCCCTGTAGTTCTATTACTTTTTATCTCACATATATTGATATTCTATTGCTAGGCACATACACATTAAAGATTATGTCTTTCTAGAGAATTCATTCCTACCATTATATAATGCCTTTATCTTTAATAACTTTGCTTCATTTGTAGTCTACTCTTTTTGGAAGTGGTTTATTCATTTTTTTATTCATGTTACCGATCACATCTTTTTTTTTTATTCCTTTACTTTGAAACTATACGACTTCTTTTTTAAATAATTTCTTGTCTGGAACAAGACATTAATTGGAGAAAAGACAGCCTCTTCAATAAATGGTGTTGGGAAAACTGGGTATTATTATAGAGAAGCTTGAAATTTGACCCTTTTCTCTTACCAGTATAAAAATAAACTTAACATGGATCAAAGACCTAAATGTAAGATGAGAAACTGTGAAACTACAAACAATACACAGGGGAAACACTCATGACATTGGTATGGACAATGATTTTTGGGCTCTGATCTTCATTGCACAAGAAACAAACCAAAATTGATTAATAGGATTATATCAAACTAAAAACCTTCCACACATGAATAGAGACAGTCAGTCTCCTGAATGAAGAGACAAATTATGAGCAAAATATAAAAAAGTCAACTGAATATTAAATATTGATTATTAGAGGTTAGCATCTAGTGTTATGAAAAGGTCGATCATCATGATTTTTGCCAATGTTCTTACTGATTTTATAGAGGAGCAAGTTTTTTAGGTCCTTATTTCCCTGACCTATACTGTGTTTAACAGCATTTTTGTGTGTGTGTTTGTCTCACTATCATTTGAAATTCTCTTAGTCATAGTGAGAACTATCTGATCTGTAAGCACTGATGAGAACTTTCCTGTGGGAGTGGTTTGCTATCCGTACTTGATATTCTATCCTTCTCAGTTTTTTCAAATGTAGTTATGTATAGAGAATGGTAAAGAAATGTTCTTCCAGGATATAAGAACATATATGCTAAAGCAGTTAACTGGACATGTACAAGGTTGAAACTGATAAGCCCTTTGGGTCCAAAAAATGAAAAGATTCAATGATAACTCAAAGGTAGATAATGTTTTCCTTCAAAAAGTAGTTGAAGTGAAAATTCTCTGTCACCTTAAAAATAGAAGTCATTAAAAGATCACCAGTGTTACAATAAGGATAAGGTAGTTGGTCTTGCTTCTTATTTTAAACACTTAATAGTGTATTTTTTCTTAAAACAATAATATTAGATTTTGACTTTGGCTTAATGATGACTTAGTGACATAAAAAAATCACATCTTTAAAAACCAGGCTGGACTTAAGGAAAGTAGTTGTAATGATTTAGCAATGCTTTAATAAAAAGATGATTATTATGCAGCATTTCCTGTGATTTAAAATAGTCTCCCCATAAGTTTGGAGGTTATGGAGATTTAGGATCCATAGTTCTTACTATATAAGACACTTTTTATAATTTCGGAGCACAGAGCAATTGTAGAAATAAGTACATAAATTTATTCTATAAAACAACTAGATTAAGATCATAACAATTCAAAATATAATTATTTCTTCAAGATAAAATTCATTATTACTTTATAGTTTAAAAAGTGATTACAGAGCAAATTTATTGAACATGTATATTGTCAGGAATAAACTGAGGTATAACTACATACATAATCAATAATCTACTAATTAAAGTTATTACTTATCCATTAATGTGCATCAGAAAGATTCCTCATTTAAAAACACTTTAACAACATTCTTATTTGGTCATTCATCTGTTCATCAAATATCATTTAATGTGAAACTATATGGTAGATGGTAACAATATAACAAGAAAAATACGTGGGCCTCATAGAACTTGCTAGAAGACACGGATTCCCCTCCCACTCCATCCCGCCTGAAGCAACAGAAATAAAGTGGATGCCAGCTCAGAGAAGTCACCTAAAGGAACCCAAATAGCAAGGGTCAGAAGAGGCTTCTAGTACAGTTGTAGGAGACCTCTCAGATAGGGAGTCCTAAAAGATGCGATGCTTGTCATGACTGAGCAGAGCCATAGTAGGCAGGGGAATGGAATGGCATGGACAAAAGTTCTGAGGTTGGAAAGCACTCTGAATAGTCCATCAACTGCAAAAACCCTCAGTGATGTGTAGTGAGAAGTGAAAATAGAAGTGAGTGAGAAGGCAGCTGTCATGAGATGAGGTATGTGCTAGGGAGGCAAGGTCTAGATAAAGCAAGGCCTTAATAGGTCATATATGGACAAAGTTTAAGGTTTTTCCCTTCATGACACTGACTACATATTCAGCATATAATTTAGGAATATTTGAGATTAAGTAGTAGAGTGGAAAATCCTTAGGAGTTGGATCCTTAGAAACCTTAAAATGAAACCTTGCTTCTAAAAGTATATCCATCAATGAAGCAGGCAAATTTGCAATTTCCCTTTAGGCTCCATGGGTATCCTAAATTAACTTTGGAAACTGTCAGAGCTCTAAGGACTCTGGAAATATGTACATATATCCATGGGAGCTAAAGAAATTTTCAACTCAGACTTTCATGGCTGAAAACATCTTGGATCATTTAATAATGAGACAAGATAGTCTTCGAATGAAAACTAAAAGAAGTTTCAAAAACAATAATAACAACAGCTAACATTTATTGTGTACTTACTATATGTGAAGCATTATTATTTTTAATATGGATTAATTCATTTAATCTCTGTAACCCTGTGCAATTAATATTATTATTCTCACTTTAAAATGTGAAAACAAAGCAGAAAGAATTTAAGTAATTTGGCTATTGTCATGTTGGAACTTCTTAAAACTGGGATTTGATCCTAGAAAGAATCAGAGACCATGCTGTGTTTAGTACATCTCGTTGCCCAATCATAGGGTAACTCTATGCTTCTGTGTGTAGTCTAGCCACGTAGTGCATCTGGAAGTTCTGTCACTAGTTTTTGAAGGAGAGGCTTTGCTGCCTATATGATAAGGATTTATGTCAGCTAGGGAAATTCACTGTTAGAGTGAGGGTTAAAAAATGGTTTTTGCTTGGAAAACCAATTGTAATGCTCATTTGATACATATATAGAATCTTAGCTAGAAATATGCCTGTGAAAGAGAGAGTGGCTTAGGTCATTCAGCCTTAGAACATAATCTATCCTCCATCCCACATCCTGAAATTATCTAGAATGACTCAGGAAGGAAGTAGCAATGGAATTGTAAGATTAGAAATCAATAATCATTTAAATATACAAAAGATAGAGTGGTATTTGACATAAGCACTTTTTTTCATCATATTTCTTGAGTTTTTCAACAGTGTTGATTAAAAATATACTGGTATTTGCAGTCCAAAACTAATTCAGAAATATGTGAATTTTTAGGAATATTTTCTTGTAGAATAATAAAAAGATACATATTTTTAGTACATATCAAGATTTTGTACAATGTCTTAGAAATTCCTTGAAGTTACTTTTATATATCTCTTAAAATTAAATGCTAACTTATAGAGCATTATTCTATCAATGAATTTTACAATTCAATGCATATGTGTTAAAATATAATACAATAGAAGAAAACACTAATTTCTTATTATCTTTGTTACATGGTAGGCTAATATCTTCTGCCAGAAAAAACAGGAAATCAAAATTTGTGAAAAATCTAAAAAATATGTAGAAATATTATTTTCCCTTTAAATAAGATTTTTACCTTCTAAATTTAAACTTTATTTTACAACTTATAGTTAATATATATTGTTATGGATCTAATAGCCATATATTTATTTGCCTTGGCATAGCTGAGTTATATTCTAGAATTTTCTTCTGTTTGTGATGGTCTATAATGAGAAGGACTGAAGAGAAGAGATAAGAAATAACTCACTGCTAAAAGAACTAGAAGACAAAAGCACAAACATGGATGGGTGAGATAGATGATAATAGGAAACTATTACCTGAAAGAGAGTTAATGTATTTTAATTACTTCATTATATGCATACAATGATGTTAACAAAATTGAAATTAATTTCTGAAAAGTCAAAATGTAGAGAAAGCTGCAGAATGCCATAAAATATTGCTTTCTTATATGCATGGTTATTTCTTATGACTATTAATGATTCATAAAAATGTGTTTACATATTTAAAGCCTTGGCATTTACATGAAAATGATGATATTTTACAAGTGCTAGAGGCACAATAATACAGGGAAATCATTGTGAATGAAGTATCTTATCAGTAATTTCATAGATTCATATTTTTATGTATCATAATGTCATATTGCAAAATGACATTAGAAATATATTGAGTCGAGAAACATGATACAAAAATGTCATGCTCTTAAACCTGCACTGAGATTAATTCCGGAATCACATGGAGCAAGTAATTTACTAGATATGAATGAGAGCCAAGAAGCTTCAGCATGTTGGAATTGCCTTAGAATTGAAAGTATATTATTACAGCTGGTTAGATTCCTACGGATAGGCTCCGTGCTCTCAAATATTCACTGAGAAAGATTTTAGATTCTAGATATTGTCAGTCAGTAGAAAATTCTGTGCTAATTTCAACTTTAAGTTTTCTATCCTTCTGATCTGTCAACAATTTTAAGTAGACTTTTCATTCCAAGTTATAACATAGGCTGATAAATTTTCAAATATATAACTTGGCTAGTTATTTAGCTCAGTAGTATAAGCACTTGCTGGCAAGTACAAGGTCATGAGTTCAATCCCCAGTACAAAAAAAAAATGTAACTTGATTAGTTGGGTTACAAATATTTATCATATGAACTACTTACATGTAGTAAGTACATGATAACTTACTGTTATCCTGGAAACCTGTTGTGAATACTTTCATAGAATATTTAATACATTTTCATCTAATCCATATTAAGACAGTACTTTAAAAATCCTGCATATTGCTCCATAAATATTATCTGATTTATTCTATGAAATGTGAAAACCACAACTTTTTAATCTAAAAACACTTTAAAGTTATTCTTTAGATCATGAACTGTCCAGAGGTAATTGTGTTTGCTGTAAACATAAAAGGTTCTAGTTTTATTTCTTGTAAATATCTTCACTAATTTTCAAATCATATGATCAATCTCCAAATGAAATTTATTTATGGCACTTGTTACTATTTAGCTCTAAACGTTCCCCCCAAATCTCACGTGTTTGGAAGGTGGCAGGATCCTGGGGGACTCTATGCATCGGTGGATTCATCCATTGATGAGTTCAGCAACGGAATGTGCTGCTAGGTGGTGGGGGCTGGTTGGGGATGGCACAGTGGGGTCATGACCCGGAAGGGTGTGTTCCTGTCCCCTTCCTTCTCTCTCTGACGCCCAGGATGAGCAGCTGCCCTCCGCCATGTCATTCTGCCATGTGCTCTTTATCTTCGAGCCAGCCAGCTATGAACTGAATCTTCTGAGAACCTTCAGACAAGATAAACCTTTCTTCTTGTTGTTTTTAAAATTTTTGTTCTATCCTAATCTTTTTTCTTTTTTTTTTTTGAAGGTTGTAAAATACAATAGAAAAAGACAGAACAAAGCCAATTGAGACAATGCAGTGAAATTGGTACAGAACATCACAACAGGTTTCCAGGATAACAGTAATAGGTACCATAGTATATCTCGCTATCTTCACAATAGTTGTCCTTTCAATCAGGTATAGCAAAATCAAACCAAACACAGAACATCATAAAACCTATCAAAACAGAGTATTGACTAGAGCAATACAGTTAATCAAAACAAAGCAAAAGAGTGATAACAATATTTGCCTTCGAAGAGATGGTAGAAGGAAATCCCCCCTATTTGCTTTATTGCATACAGTCATCCTCTCAAGATATGCTCAGACCTCTGGCTCCCATTTGCTAATGTGTGTGTAGGGGTGTTTGATTCTCAGTCCTCCTGCTAGGCTCCCGGCTGCCTACCAGGGGGGCAAGTGGGTTGCTTTGTTGCCCAGCGCCCTGAGTTCCAGCATGGCACAGATCTCGGGAGATGTTGGCTGCCTGGTTCTCTCCCTGGGTCGCCCGCTGCAAACCTTTCTTCTTTTAGGTTGTAAATGTTGGGTATTTTGTTCCAGAAATGGGAAAGTAGCAAAGACAGTAGCACTTTTTTGTTTTTGCCTGTGTTACTTTAAAGAGGATTAAGAACTTGTTACAATGTTGTTATATCTTTAAAAAACATCTATGTTAATGAACTGCAATAAATACTGTGAGGCCTGCTATTTCAGGAGCTTGTTTGTAAGTAAATATAATGACTAATTTTGCTTGTATAGTGAATGTAACTCCATAAAAATTTCAAATTTCTGTCCTCTGCCCATCACACACAATGTACTTATTTGCCACAGATACACTCTAGTTACAAAAAGGTAGAAAATATTCAACTAATAATCAGTTGAAAAGAAGGTTAAAAAAAGAACAGTCCAAATAATTTTTAAAAAGACAATAATTTAAAACTATTTTGGGGGATTCTCTATTCAAAAGAAAATAAAATCACAAATACATGAACACAAACCAAGTGCAATCTTTTGGGAAAAGTTTATAAGAGCTGATAGATGATACAAGATGATATGTTTGGAAGCTTCTGGGCTAAATAGCATTAAAATTTCCCTTGACTACAGGACTATGCAGACTATGCATCATTAGTTATCATAGAGACATCTGAGGAGCAGCAGGGCATCTGAAATAACTGTGATCATGGAAATTTGTTTGATTTTGGTGACACACCTCATATAGGATTTATGAGAAATGTTTGGGAAATACTGTGGCAAATGCTTTTATGTTACAAACTTTATGACAGAATATATTGAGGTTTCATTTAAATCTTGAGCAAGTCAAGAGACATAATATGTGTTTCAATTCTACATTAATATAGTCATTTATATTTGCAGATTACTTTGGAGTAAATGCAATTTTGTCTATTTTACAAAATACAAAATTCTGACTTAATAAAGGAAATACAGTAATTTTAATTTTTAAAGTGTTAAAATTTCCAGCAACATAGCACAATAGAGCAGAACAAGAAGTCCAGAATTAGAACCATATAGATATGCTTAGTAAATGTTTGACAAAATTATGAAGGCATGTCAATGGATTTCTCCAAAATAAAAACTTCTGCTCTGGGGAGGGGAATAAAAATAAACCTTTTGCTCTGAGAGACATTATAAAAGTACAAAGACAAGCTACAAATGGAGTCAAAGTGTTTGCAATCCTACCACTGGTAAAAGACTTGTATCCAGAATATATAAAAAACTTTTAAAGCTCAACAAGAAGAAAACAAATACAATTTTTAAAAAATACAGTAAACTAAATATCTGAACAGACACTTCTGTTTTAAAGATGCACATATGAGAAATAAGCATATAAAAGAAGGCTTATCTCATTAGCCATTAGGGAAATACAAATTAAAGTCTTAATGAGATATTACTACATATCTATTAAACTGGTTAAAAAAAAAAAACAAAGAAAGAAACAATGCCCAAAGCAACAGCAACAAAAAAAAATTGATAAAATCAAATTCTGGCCAAGATGCAGGGCAGTTGGAACTCTTATCTCTTGTTAGGAATGTAAAATAGTACAAACACTTTGCAAAATAAGTTGAAAGTTTCATATAAAATTTAAATGTTCACTTAAATCATATAACCCATAATTCTACTCCTAGCTAGTTACATGGGAGAAATGTAAACTTGCTCATGATTATTTATAGCAGCTCCATTCATAATTACCAAAAATTAGAAAGAACTGAAACATCTGAGATGGTTGAAAGATAGTACGAGGTACATTCATAAAATGGAAAACTACTTAGCAACAAAGGAGCAGTACTGATATATACAGCAATCTGGATTAATCTCAAAAACCTTATGCTATGTGAAAGAAACTACCCTCAAAGGCTACATGATTTCACAAAATAGCATCTTAAAAAAGGCAAAACTTTAAGGGTTGAGTAGTTACTAAAGGATAAGGATCAGGAATTTTAATTTGTGACAGTGCTGATATAAACTGATGCATTATCAAAACTCAGATTTACCAAAAAGATGAAGTTTACAGTATATAAATTTAGCAGTAAAATCTAAATATCCATCAATAATAAAAGTATGGAGAAGGAATAAAAGCATGCAAAGGAAAAATGTTATTTAACTACCTGTACTGACAACTATTTTTAACAAAGGGCAAAGATCAAATTGTCGCTGCAGTTACAACAAGGTGGATTGACCACACAATTTATTATTCAAATTGGATGCTCGATAATGAAAGGAGGGGTCTATATTTATTTTAAATGAGACAACAAAATAGACCTGTTCCAAGCACAATGAGAGGTAGGACAACACACCAAAGAAACCATTTACCTCACTGGAAAAACATTATTTATGTGGCAACATTCAAGAGTGTTTGCAAGAATGTAAACTGGATTTGGAAAGCCATAGGCAGGAAAGATTTGGACGTTTGGAATGATACGGAGAGATCTGAATTATGGAAATCTCTCCAATGTTTTAATGTAACACCCATGGTGAAAATGTATTCTCTCTGCCCAGTTCCCCACATTAATTAATATAACCCTCATAAGCAGATTGAATTTGAGCAATACCCAGGGAGAAATAGAGAAGCTTGTGGAAGCCAGCATCCAAAGCCAAGTTTGACTAGCAAGAAGCCTAGAAATGAATGTATACAAGGAAGAATTGGCAAAGAAAATTGATGGCCAACTGCTTGGAATTAGTACAAGACTAACTGTGTCCAGGACAAGAAAGTGAGCCAGCACTAACTGGACCTCTCTTGCCCCCTCAAGCTATAAAATGAAATATGTTGAGATACATAATTAGCCAAATGAATGAAAAATGTTTCTTCAACCATTCAACAAATATTACTGAAGTATTACTATGGGTAAGGCACTGTTGTGAGTACCAAGGACATAGCACTGAACAAGACAGATACAAGTCATAGTCCCTGCTGTATATTTCTGGTAGCAAAATGACCAGACACACAAAATGTGTGTGTGTGTGTGTGTGTGTATGTGTGTGTGTGTGTGTGTGCATAAATTAGTTTGTGATAGAAGCTAAACACATAGCAAAGCATAAGCTAAAAAACAGTGAATGTGGCTCAAATTTTGGATAAAAAAATTAGAGAAATCTGGAAGTAGTCCTTTGAAGAGATGACTAGGGTAAAGAGAGAAGTGAGGGGGCTGGTTGTGTGGCTGTCCAGAAACGGCTTCTAGGACAAGGGTACAGCAAGTACAAAGGTCCTGAAATGGAACCATGGCTGCCAAGTTCCATGGCCAGCAATAAGGCCTGTCTATCTAGAGCAGTTAGTGAAAGGAAGAGCATAGGCGATGTGGCCCAAAAGAAAGGTGTGCAGATCATGAAGGGAGTTTTTAGGTGGAGGGACCTCTTTGAAGCAGAGGAAATGACCTGACTTACTGTTTGAAGGGTAACTATGACTGCTTCATTGAATATATTTCTGCAACTGAGGAGGAAGCAGCGAAACTAATCGGGAGGAGATTGCACCAACCCAGGTGAGCAAGGAAGATGGCTTCAATGAGAGTAGACCAGTAAAGATCATGGAGTGCAGGAGGACTGGAAATACAGGGGCTAATAAAAATATGTGGTACCTTCTCATGAGCCAAGGTCAGTCATGTGGAGCAGAAAGAGAATCAAGAAGTCAAACCACACCTTCCTGTGAGCCAGTGAGTGGGCTGGGAGACAAGAAGAACACCCCCACCTCCATCCCCACCCCAAGCAGCTGGCTGATTCAGAGGAACTCAGAGTGAGATGATAGCAATTAAGGTGAAAGCAAAGGAATAGCTTGATGCTTGAACTATTCGACTTTTCAGGCCTGGGCTTGTGGTCCAGGCATCTATTCAGACAATGGTAGTGTGCATTGTGGCAACTGTGGGGAATTTCCTTCTGTCTTGTTTTTGAAATCCAATGTTTTGTTCCATTTTACTGATTTGTTTTATCCCTGTATCTGGTAACCCAAGCAACTATTTTGAAAAAACAATATGCAGTATAACAACCATTGTTAAACTCCTATCATCTTAGGCTGGGGATTTAACTCAGCAGCACAAGTGCCTGCCTGGCAAGCATAAGGTCATGAGTTCAATCCTTGGTACCAAACAAACAAAAAACTCTTATTATCTTGTTTTGAAAACTTATATAGCTATTATTGTGTTTTTGTAGTTGTCATTTTTCTTTTGCTGTTGTTGATTTTTTGGTTTGTTTGCTTCTTGATTTTTCTGTTTTTTTTTCTTTTTTCTCTGTAAAATAAAAAATGTGGTATGTGTTTAAATGAAAATTATTAAATATTTAAAAGACCCATTGCCATTAGTTTCCCTTAAATACTTCCCTGAGAAAAACACTTACCACTCTTGCTACTTTCTGAAGCAGTTCTGAAAGTCCTCCTTCTTGAGTGTATTTAGTTGCCGTCATGGTTGTTTTGATGTCCTGAATCTATTCAAGACATTGGTCATTTTGGCTTTAGAGAAGAACCGGAAGTTGCCCAGTGCCAGATTCAGTGAATAAGATGGATGAGGACACACTGTAAAGTTTTGCTGAGCCCACTTTTCAATTGGGTGGCACTCAGCCGCAACATTCACCATATTTTTATCACATCTCATAAAGACATCCCAAGAAAATAGGTTTCCAGAATTGCTTTTGAAAGTGACAGGAATGAAAGTATAAGTTCAAGATTAATGGTGATTTATATTTTACTGTAATAATTTTAACAAAATTTAAACACTGTTTTTAAATTATATCTCATATTCTAAAGGCATAACTGATAGGATTTAGTACCAGCTAGATGTAGCACATGAGAAAAAGCATTGAGTATAACCCCACTTTGGGGGGCTGAAGCAAATAGAAGAAAGGTATTTCTATTAACTGGAAAGAAGTGGGCAACAGGAGGAGTGAGTCTTTGGAAGAAGGTCAGCTTTGGACTGTAGGGGCAACCTGGTGGGGTGTCAAGTGATAGAACATGCAGGGCAATACAGCAGAGGACTGAAGACTGAAATGTGAGGGTCACCGGGATTTAGTGGATTTAAATTCATGAAAATGGATGTGACCATGTAGAGTGCAGATGAAGGTGAAAAACAGAGGAGATCCAGGCTCTGTCCTGGATGAGCTCTCCTTTAGCGATCTGAGAGATAGGGAGAGACCTGTAAGCCATGAAGAAAGGAGCAAAGAGACGAGAGGCAAGGGCATTTTCCACATAGTGGTCTTGACTTCATGCTCAGTTAAGGTGCTAGTTTCACAGGATCTCAGTCTTGAAAACAAACAAACAAACAAATAAACACCATCAAGAATGTCCCCACTCTTGCAAGACCAGGAAGGGGTAGTTGTTGAGGACACATGGGCTGGGTGCCTGAGATGCTGGGCATTGTGCTAAGCAAATATTGGAAGCTGAAACTATTTTTACCTTCATTGTATACATAAGAAATGCACTGCTAAAAGAAATTAAATAACTTGCCTGGAGTCACACCACTAGAATACAGTGGAACTTGGATTAAAATTTAGGCAGACCATTTTCTTAGCTAAAAGCAGCTCACAATTAATGGATATCAGCATTAACATACACTGATCACTATCACTTAATGTTAAGATAACTTGGGTTTTACCAATTACTCATTAATCCTTTGGACAGGGGATATACTGTTAACCTTTAAGAACTTTAATTGTTTCATCTGTAAAAGATGTCAATGCTGTCCTGTGTGGATATGTATCACCTAACAAATGTGACTTCTTCTGACTCCTGAGCCTTATCCTCGGGTTTTTCTCCCTCATCACTATAACTATTTGGTTGATTTAACCTTCTATCTATGGCTTCAATGTGTCTCTTTATTCCTACCTGCTACATCAGTTCTGTCTCCTAATTGGTTTATCACCTTCTTTCCTCTCTTCTTTTCTACCCTTTATTTCCCTTCTTTCCTAGTTTCTCTTCTATCCTCTCCTCTGTTTCCTCTCCTGTCTCCTCCCTTCCTTTCACTTCCACGGTCATTTTTCCTGTCCTCCCCTTTCCTCATCTCTCCCTTCCTTTCCGCCTCTCTCCCACTCCCTCTTTCTGCTCCCCACACCCCATTCACAAGGCAGTCAGAATGATTTCTCTAAAGTGAAATCCATTTTAGATCACTTGCACTGGATAAAACCTGTGGAGTCCCTGTCATCCTCAGGACACAGTACTCTGGAAGCCACTTCTGATCCAGGCTGTGTTAGGCTACTTTTCCACATGTTCTTTCTGTACTTTCCACAAAACAGAACAGTAGGAGATGGACCTAATAGTGTTTACAAGTCTGGGCCCATTTTTCCCCTATATATCTCCTCTAGATTAAAAGTTGATCTCTATGAACGCATAATCAAACTCCAAAGAATGTCCCAGTGTCTAGCATAAGGCATGACAGAATAATACATAATAAATATTTGGGGTCAAAAAACACAAAGTATATGTGGAACAGTATTTATGAAAGCATATACAAGTGACTGAGGAGTGTATTATGGAAAAATCCATTCATTCGAAGTTAATCTGTGAAAATGATCATGTTTTAGGATCGAAAACTTGAGGTACTTCTAAACCAATGTCAGAACTGCAGTGGGTGAGGCAAACTGAAAGAGTCTGTACCATTGGCTCACAGTGAGATCCAAACACAAGACTTTGGATCTCAAGGCTGAGTGAGAAGCTGGGCTGTATAAAGGCCTCACATATCTGTTTTGCTTGCATGTTATTATGAATCACTGAACTTAAAAGATAGCATTGAGGCAGGTGTAATCGTTAGCCACAAGATAGTTCAGGACCAAGTCCAAATACAATCAGGTTAGCATTCCTATTCCATTGCCAACATATTCAAAGAAGAGGAGAAAGAGTAGACAGACATTAAGTCACTAAAACTATAAACATCCTTTGGAGGTGAACTTCTTAATAACATGCCTTCTAAAATTGGAGTGGACTGTTTCATGGGCATATTCAAGTATAATCTCTTGGAACTGACGCTATATTTGAGGCATTCTATGAATTTTTGCCTGAAGTTCTTTTTTTGTCAATTATTTTTCTTTTCAGTGCTTACCTGATAGCTAAGGATGTATTTGGAGCTTCCCTAAAGTCAGACCCAAGGCCCAGATGTATCAGTATTATATAGAAATTCGTTGTAAATATAGAATCTGCCTTTTAACAAGATCCCTAAATGATTTATTGGTATATAAACAGTTGGGAAATACTACTTTTGAGGACTGTCAGGGAAGAGCAAGATGTCAATTGTCAGTTTTTCTTGAAGTATAGTCCCTTGATCAGAAGCATCAAGATCACATGGAAAGTTGTTAAAATGCAAAGTTTAGCCTTGTTGAACCACTGAGTCAGAAATTTTGATGTGAGTTCCAGTCATCCATTTTTAAAGACTTTGCATGTGATGCAATGTTCACTAAAATCTAAGCACCACTTGTTTAAATAAACTTCCAGGGGCTGCAGGCTTGGGAGTAGAGTGCTAGGGAGTCAGGAAATGAGGACGCTGGATCTCTGACCAGGTGCAACTACCTAGCTGTGTCACCTTGCAGAAGTAATTTGGCTAAATGACTTGATCTAGTTCCTTCACCTGCAAAGATAACTGTGAAGAGAATGTAAGTTCTTTATCATAAACTTTCTCTAAGTGTGATTTATAGACATCCAGGTGGATTATGGAGGGCTCTGCTGATAGTTTAATTTCAGAAATAAAAGTAGAAGCACAAATAATAAAAATAATGAGAAAAGACATATTGTGGTCAAGTAGAATAGATGATTTTGAAATATAAGTTATAAATACCAAAACATAGCTATACCTCAGCACACATATGCTGTGAGGTCTGGGTGCATAAGGTGAACCCCTCATCTCAGCCTGCTTCTTATTCACAAGGTACAGATCGTTTCACTAATATGATTTCAGACCATTTACTCATTACCATTTACACTTGTTAATTTCCCAATTTTATTTGTTGCAATTATCCTATATTATAATTGCTATTTATAAAAATGGTTCAGTGAGTTATAAGTGGTTCACTGATGCATAAAAGTGCCAGTGCAACAGATAAATGAATGCTATTTCAGAATTGTGTGGTAAATACAAAGAACAGTACTTAGGAGAAGTATAGGATTTGAACCTGATTATGTAAGAAAACTGAATCTTCATTATGAGAATTTTGTTCAGACAGTTGGCAGAGTGCAAAGAAGTAGAAAGATAATCTGTGTATTTTCTATAGTTTCTACCATGTTGTCTGTTATGAAACTTTAAGAATATGCCTCTGTATTTGCTATTTTCTTCAGTCAAAAGAGGTAAATATTATATTATATCTTAGATTTTAAAATTTTCCTCTATGTTTTCCCTCATTCAGACCTTGATAGTTTTTCTAACTAGTTTTGTTTTTGTCAAGAATGCTACTGTTGGGGCCCAACTTCCTCTCAATTCTTTTTGAACTTTTTGGATGAAGGATGAGATAAAACTATATTTTTAGGAAATGGTAGGGGTTTATTTCATTGATTTCATGTGGTATACTCAAGAATAGAATCTTAGCAATATATTAATATTTCCAATATTTCAGTGTATCATATTAATAGCCAAAATACTAAGATTTATCAGGAAAATCAAACTGGAAGCAACTACTTTGATCGACAAGAGCCTGATCTGTTTTCACAAATTAGTTGTTTTTCATTTTTCTGAGGAAAAGGAACCAGTAATCTTATTGGCCTTTACACACACACACACACACACACACACACACTGTATTGGAGTATAAAGAATGTTTTCCAGAGCCTTAAACAATTGAAGACAGATTAATAAAGTACTAGGTTTATTCTTTCAGGTTACTTACGCAATCTTACAGGTTTTGAATGTGATGTGCTTTGATGGTAGACTATAAACAGTCTTCACTACACAATTCTGTACACAATTTTCTGGTTTTTCTATGTTCAATGAGAGTATCTGTTGCTACTATTTTTCCCTCAGCTTCGCATCCTTATTTTGCCAATAGTTCATAAAATTCTTTTGTTCAGTTTTTCTCTAATTTATATTGTAACATATATCATTTCATGATCCTCCATGGTGCAAACAACATCATAAAATTATGGCCCATAGTGTCTTTGAAGAAACCAAAGATTGCTTCACAGTTTGAGGCGATTTCTTGTTTTGTGTTTTCTGTGGACCTAAGGAAATGAAAATTCTCAGTTGAAGTTTTCAGGAAAGTACTCAAACAGCTGATTCTATGCGTTGCTATGAGAAATTAAATATGCAAATCTTCGTACACGCATATTTATGTGGGAAAAACACCTGCACATCTGGATCTCTGTAGTCCCTGCTGATTAATATGCATGTAACCCAGAACTGCCCACGCTGGGTAATAAGAATTTTAAATGAATTTGGCTTCTTTTCAAGTAAATCTCTGGGTCTTCAGCACTGCAATTAAATGTGCCAGGTTAGATGCTCTTTTCATATTAATTTGACTTCCTATCCTATAAAGAAATTCCATTTTCACATTCAATAGATAGTTTTTTCTTTCTTTGGGGAAAAGAGTGACTACAGTTAACAGCAAATAATGGGATTTACAATGTAAAGAAAACCATCTGGTAAACTAGAATGTTTTACAATTTTTTTTCCTAAAGATATGAGATGAGTCCTGCCAAGCAACAGCTGAAAGAGCAAATTAATTGAAAAATGAAAGGCAGCTGGTTATTTTGCCCCTAATGAATGAATTTTCTTTTTTGTACTAAACTATAAAATCTAAATGGTATATGTCTTATTTCACTTAGGTATCTGAAAAGACTTGGGGCAGGAGCAACAAGTAGGCAATTTTCTAAGGTGACTAGATTGAGGCTTAGAATCCCAGTGTTCCATTAAAGACCTCCCAAGCAAACAAATAAAGATCAGAGGTAGGGTGCCATATATATAATTGATTCCCTGATTCCAAAGTCCGTATCTGGAGATTCAGCCAACAGACAAAACACTTAGAAAAAAGTTGTGTCAAGCATGCCACAGTGAGGTATTATCATTGAAAGCCTTAGAAGTTTTGTCATTACTGCTCTATAAAATACAGTATAGCAACTATTAACATATAATTTACCTTGAATTAGCTACCATATGTAATGTAAATTAAAATATATGAGAAGCGGGGCATATGTCCTCTTTTGAAAGCCTATACAAAATACAAGTTTTCCCAGATTTATAATAGACCCATTTACCATTATTCAACCTTACAGTGGTATGAAGCCACACACATTTAGAGGAAATTTTACGTCAGATCTTGAATTTGGATCTTCTGGGCTAGAGCCAATGCATGGTATGAAACACTCTCCTGCTGGACAGAGGGCCAGGAGGCACAGGTCCCCATCAGCTGTGACATCACAAGGATAAACACTGATACTGCACCGTGTGCTGCGTGGCCACGCTTTGATGACAAGAATATTAAAGTCACTACCTGCATTTCCAACCTACAACAGGTTCATAGAGATGTAATCCTCCCTGTATTTGAGAACAGTGAACTAAAATGAAGATTGAGAAGTGACATCTCTAATGGCTTGTGCTTATGTTTTGCCCTTCATTGACCAAAACTTGTCTGGTAGGTGTAGTGGTAGTTTCCTACCTACACTTCTTTCAAGGTAGTTGATATCTTTTTTAAAATTTTCCAAAATTATTTTTCTATCTTTCCTTTTTTATCCTCTTATTATGGAATTCTACTGACACATATATTTGGCTAATTGAAGTTTCCTACAGTTCACTGATTACCTTTTTAGTCTTTATGCTGTTTATCTCTCCATGATTTATTTTGGATGTTTTTTTATTTATGATTTTGAGTTCACTAATCATTCCATTTGCAGTATCTAGTGTGTATTTATTTTTCTATACAGTGTATTTTTCATCTCAAACATTGAGTTTTAAACTCTAGAACTTTCATTTGAGTTTCTGTTTTATGATATTCATGTCACAACTTAGTGTTATCCAATTTTTCCTCTAGCTTGTTGAATATATCAAGCACTTAAATAACCATTTATGATTCATGCCTATTAACTCTGGCATTTTAATCACTTTCAAATTAGCTTTGATTTTCTTATCATTATGGCTTACACTGTGGATTACATAGTTTTTTGCCTTTTTTTTTGCAAGTTTAATAAATTTTTGATGGAATGTCAGGCATTGTGAATTTTAGCTTGTTGAGTGCTAAATTTTTCCCACTAAAATTATTTCCCAATTTTGTTTTGAGACATTGCTAAGGCATTTTGAACCATGTGATTCTTTTGAGTATTGCCTTAAAGCTTTGTTGGTAAGGAGTAAGTATAGTATTTGACATACCTTTAATGTACCTGACTACTGAGGCTCTCTAACTGATGCCTTAATTCCTCAGATATACTAATGTACTGATTGTTCACAGCTGAATGTGCTATTAGAAGGTGGAGCCCAGTTGAAATAGGGCACCAGGATGTGCCTTTGAAGGGCATATCTCGTGCTGGCATACTTCCTCTCTGCTCTCCTTGGATACCATTAAGTGAGTAGTTTTGTTTCAGCTTTGCCCTTCTGCCATCATGTCCCTAACTTGGAACTGGCCAACAGTGGACTAAAGTCTTTTAAAATGTGAGTCAAATTAAACCTTTTTCCTTTAAGCTGTGGGTGTTCTGTCATAGCAATGGGAAAGATGATCAATACTAGAGAAGTGTGGTCATTGCTGTGACTGTACTGATTATGTCGTTCAAAATCTTTGGAACTGATTTTTAGAAGGAGTGTAGAAAAACTTAGAGAAGCAGGCTAGAGAAAGCTGAATGTGCTGTAACTCAAGCCTAACTGGTGATTCTAATGGTAGCTGAGAAGACCAGAATGTGAATAGCAACATAGAAAATAAAAATCAGGTTCAGGAAATGAGGACTCTATGGAGAATTGGAGTAGAGGCCCTAAGTGTTACACTCTGGCAAAAAGGGAACCTGTTTACATTTTGTCCCTGTGCTATGTAAGTCTTTGTGTGAAGCTGAATTTAAAAGTAGAACACTAATTGATCTGGAAGAGTAAATTTGAAGGCAGCCTAATATTCTGGTTATATCCTGGGTATTGTCGGCTGCTTTTAGCCAGAATTATAGTGAGAATTGGGGGTACAAAGCAGAGTAGAAAGATTTGAAAATTTAAATTTGGGCTTAAAAATATGTGAAACATGCCTTTAGGACATTTTAGGAGTAAGACACTACTCACTGCGTGCCCGTGTGCAAAAATGTAAACTTTCCCTTTAAGAAGAGAGCTACTTCCAGAGAAGGGTCAACTAGAGAATTTGTTCCCATGGTTTACAGTAGTCAGTGATCCAGCCACTCAGAGGTCACTGCAGTCAGGTCCAAGAGGGGGTTGGCTGCTACTGGAGTTGGCAGCAGACCTTTCTGTTGTGCATGTGATACTTGTTTTTCAGAGGTGCAGAATGAAAGAGTTACAGGGACACAGAAGCTACCAGCCAGATTTCAAAGGAGAGCCTCGGAGGCCAGGCAAAAAGCCCTTGAGAGACGAGGGTATGAAGTTATAAAACTGAAGCTGAAGGTGAAACAGAGACCCTAGGGTGTCAGAAACACCAGGAACATGAAATGTCTCTTAAAGAAAGCTGCAGGCAGTGAGCAGATCCAGCCCAAGGGACGTCTTGTGGGCTGCGACCGGCAAGACTAGTTATCTCCTCTGGAGCTCATATCTTGCTACCACATAATCCGGATGCTGGGCATGAACTGCAGGATTTAATGTTTGCCTGTCTTGGTTTGGACCTGTTCTTTTCTATCTCCTTTCCTGGAAAGTTCATTAGAGACTCAGTACAAAAGGTTTTTATTGGGGGCTGGTCATTTAGAAAACTTCTGTCTGGTTTGTATCAAAGTTCCAGACACCCAGAAGTAAAGTAAGTGTTCGATAATACTTCATTTTTATACAAGTACTTTTGGCACAACGAGCCATTCTACCCTCATAAAGTCCAAAGGGCACATAGGACTTTTTAAAACATAAGCAATGCCAGGCCTGTTATATTAAGTCTTTTGCACAGTGATTTTAGCTTACATTTCCATGGCTACTTGTATTTCTCCTATAAACATACCACTCACTTGCCTGCTCCCACAGACTGTAAACTGTGAGAAAAGAGAGAAGGCAGACTCTTAGCTAGGAGAGGAAAGAGAAAAAACTTATATTTTGTTTAATATGGCAACTCTGGTCCCTAGAATAAAGAATGGAATAAGGCAGATTCAACAAATGCTTGCTAAATGAAGACAAAGGGTTAAAATTATAAAAATATATGCAGCTCTTAAAATTATAAATAAAAATGGTGAGATGACATAAATCAATATTCACCAGTAAGAAAATCTTTCTAGACTAAAAAATTAAGATCTGTTTTGTATCAAAGAAAGAAAAGTCTAAAAATATTAATATACAAAGTTAAGAGTGCATTTTAGTGATAATTGTCAAATTTTTCTGACAAGAGTATGTAAATTATAAAAACAAATAGGTTAGTTATGTCAGTAGTTTTTAAATGTTCATTATAATGTTTCTGAAAATTATACTTACCATACGAAGCCAGTAGATTTTTAAAAGAGCAAATATATAAACTACAACATTATCTAAAAGCCAAAATTTGTAAATACCACCATTGTCCAGTGGTAGGGAAGGTTAAATAACTTATGATACATAGATAAAATGAGATATTAAGAATTCAACTATAGATTGCATCTAATAAATTCTTAATGACATGGAAAAACATGCATAGTATCATAAGCAAATAACACAGGATATTAACCAATCAGTATAATTTGGTCAAAATTCTTTTTTTATTTAAATGCATAGGATTATATGTTTTTAATGTCTATTTAAAAGCATTATATTGTGGAATGTACATTATCATTATAAAGTATCACTTGTGAAGAGTTTAATCCTGGAGATTGCTATTCTTATTACTAGGTGCTTTCTAAAATGGATATATTCTCTAAATACTATATACACATACACTTGCATACACATCACAAGTGAACTGTGTATCTCTTAATTTGTTTCATTATTTGATCACTGGACAATAGTTACTGTTGGAAGAAGGATCTCATATTAGACACCATATGTGACACACTTCTATGAAAATAAAGTATATTCTTCAACAAGAAAGGACTAATTTTCACCAGAGACACACAAGGAACTCACTGTTTTAGCCCTAATTTCCTAGTACTAGTCATCATTATTGATATTTAAAATATAATACTGAAATTATATTTTTCATTTTAGCTTTTAAATCATTAGTTATTAGTTATTAAGTCATCATTATTGGTATTTAAATATAATACTGAAGTTGTAATATTTTTCATTTTAGTTATTAAATATTTTTCTGTCTCTGCTTGTGATTCCTTTCCTTGTGATCTTAGGATTATTTATGTCTTCTTCTGAAGTGTATTCTATCAAAGTACTCATAAGATACTTTATATCGCCTATGAAGGTTTGATTTATTAACTTTCAAATTTTACATTTTAAAGTAATACTTTCAAGCTATGAGTGAAATGGGAAATCAGCAAAAGTTAATTACATTTCTCTTATCTGGAAATATGAATATTCTGAATATTTATATAAGATTAAAGGATTTTAATTACACACATACACAGAGACACATATACACACATAAAGAGAGACAAATTTGTAACAACTCCTCCTTCGGAAACTCTAATAAGGAAGGCTATGTAATTTGATAACAAAAGATTTATGAAAAAGGATCTCCCCTGACAAATCACATTCTCTGCAACATCCGTCACTTTCCTGTCTGATTATGTTTGTGTCTCCTTCAAAACATTACAGATAGCAGAGGCTTTGATCAGTCCCACTGGAATGTGGAATTATCTCTACACAGCAGCTTTCTCTGTCTCAGTTGAGGCCCCTCAGAAGGCAGCCCTCACCCCAGATGTGGGTGCAAGTAACTTCAGGGAAGTGAGCCTAGGACATATGATAGAGAACAGAGACTGAGGAAAGCTTGCAGCACACATTCAGAATCAGACTATTTCTAAAGTTGACTGGAGCTTGTTTTGGTTGGGATTGTCTGAGACACAAGTCTCAGACATGTTTGACCTCAGGACAAAGAAGTTGAAATATAAGTACTAGTTATTCTGCCATACTTCTCCAGCACTATTTGAAGAATCTCCCAGGGACCTTAACTTTCAGGCACTTCCCGGTGTTATTTACAGAAGGAGGCCTCGTTTGCTGAAAGAATCATCTGTTGCTGAGTGGGAGTCATGTTCAGGTGACCACAAAGGAGAGGAAGGGCCTGACTAGGCCATCTACATGGAACAGGATGTGGGCTGGGAGAAGAAATGCTTTGGTTTTTACTAAACACACTCTGTAGTTCCTATTATAGAACTTCCCTGAACCCTAGTTTTCTCATCTGCATAGGGTTTTGTCAGAACAAGTATCTGAAATGTAGAAATAGGCTGAAGAACATACTAGAGGTTCTTGCAGGGCAGCACTGGGCTTTTCTACTCATTGGGCTATTTTGCAACTCTATAGGAGCAGAGGTTAATTTCTAGATATTTGTCCTATAGAGATGCAAATGATTTCTGTCTAGTGAGACAAAACCCCCAAAGCTGACAGCTATAGTTTTCCTGGACTTTTTCCCATTTTGTATCCAACCCAAATATCTTATCCTAACATTGTTTATAAACGTCTGTCTTTCTCTTTTGAAATTCTTTGGACTGGTTTTAAAATCTCAGTGGCTCTTTCTTTATTGAATAGATTGAATAAAATATTTGGCACACATTCATTTTATATTTGAGAGTTATACATTTTTCCTTTTTGAAAATTATGCTTTGCAGGTTTACAATCTTGTTTTAGTTGTGAAGTTGTCCTTTCTAAGTTTCCACATGTAAACCAATGGGTGCACAGTCAGAGCTGCGCAGAGCCCAGATACCCATGTGACTATCTCCAAACTACTCTCTTAAGAGTTCAGTACCCAATGCTCTTGCAACACATTTCCAGGTCTCTTCTGACTCATTTATTTATTTGTTGTTTTCCAAATTTATTTATTTATTTATTTGTCAATTTGTTTCCAAATTCCTTTTTTGAACACAGAACTAAATATGATATGGCCAAAGACCACCCAAGTAAGTTTAAACAGGCGATTTAGTCTAAGCTTGCTACACAAGAGTCAGCACCATCACTGTTTGGCAAAGACTGAAAAACGGGCATCAGAGTGGGAGACTTTACAGGGATTAAAAGAAGAGTGTTCTACTAGCCCTGATTGAAGGGTTTTGGCACTGAGAGGCAAAAGGTGGCCTGACAAGAAACAGGGAGACTAGGGATTGGTTTGGGGCTCCATTATTACATTAGTGGCTTTATAATAGAAAGACCTGAGCTAGCACACTTGCTCTGTTTTACCATGTGACACCCTGTATCAGGTTCTGTTGCAGTATAAAAATCCCCCAGCATGCCATGCTCTTGGATTCCCTAGCTACCAGAACTGTAAGATGTGAATTTGTTTTCTTTATAAATTATCAGGTCTGTGATGTTTGTTTATGACAACAGAAAATGGATTATGGTGCTACTGATTATCAAGCACTAACATTTTGGGTCCAGCTGCTGCAGAAGTTGTGATTTGGCTTCCTGGCTTGGTTATTGCAGACTGCAGATCCAAGTTCTATTTTTATTCATGCGAAAGCCACTGTGAATTTGTATACTTCGTCTCAGATAGATAGATAGATAGACAGAGGTGCAGGAGGTCCCACACTCAGGGGTTAAGATTATATGTATCTTCTGTGAATTCTAACCTTAGCATAGGTGTAAAGAGTTAATGTTCCTTTGGTTAGGAAGCAAAACAAGTCTCAGGGGTCCAGATCAAGGACTAACAAGTAGCAACAACCAGGAGGGCTCAGCAGAAGAAATGGGAGCTTATGAATGCATATGAACCATCTCAGGGATTTCTACAGCTTCACTGAGATTTTAAGAGGCAATATAAATAGAAGACAGAAGGGTTGTTTGGAGATGGCTAAGGTGTTGATGTTTTTGTGATTTCTGAAACCCAGGGTTATGAATCTAAAGTGAAGGAAGGTATGTCAATTCGCTTTCCATTAGTGTAACAAAAACTAAGATAATGTATGAAGAAAATAGATTTTTTTGGTTTACAATTTGGGAGGTTTCAATCCATATTTGGGCAGAATCATAGTTTTAAGACTTCTTAGGTGTGGGAGCAGCACTTCATGGCACGGCATGTTGTTAACCAGGTGCTCAGTCTCATGGGCCAAGGAAGCAGAAAGGAGAGAGAGAAAAAGGAAGGGATGCAGATCCTCAAGTCCCCTTCAAGGACATGCATTGAATAATGTCATTTTGTATCATACTTCACCTCTTAAACATTCCACTAACTCCCAGTAGCACCAAGCTGAGGACCAAACCTTTAAAACGAGCTGTTGGGGCGGGGGGAGGACAGTCCAATTCTAAGCTATAGCGAGAGGTGACGTCTACATTTAGATTTGGATATCTTGCATTGGACCAGCCATATTCCTTCCTCAGGAATCTTCAAACAGCCCTTCAAATGAGGGCTTGGTTTCATATCTTCTCTGAGAACAGCATTACAAACAGAACAAAAATAGCTGTAGATTGCCATGGGGATGGATCAAAAGACTCTTTGATCAGTCATTCCACTCACGAGAGCCTATCCCTAAACCAGGGATGGTAATGAAAGTAATTTAACATACATCTATAATTAATTTGTTACACTTTTCTTGCTGCTGGCAAATCATACTATTTTAGAAAAGTTCATGGAATTAATCTCCCAGAAGAGAGATGAGATGGAAAGCCTTCAGAAATAAATGGTTTTGTTTACTCCTAAACATGTGAGTTTTAAAATCTAATTTTGGCTGTGGGTCAGGGTTAATTTAGCGCTTCAGATTTGTCTCTAAAAAGGCTGTGTAAGTCAAAGATATTCTTCTTCCCACCAAATGCACAGGAAATCTGTAGCATAAGTTTTTCTTTCTCAGATGGTTCCTATGATCTGTTAAAGACAACAGGTCATTTTTTTCCTTATATGAAAATAACATTAAGATAAGCGATATTAAGAAAAATACTACAGTTATTTACTTAACTGAATGTAGAGAATAAAGAAAATCATTTACATTCCTGATTGTAGGTATGATTTAAATGCTTTGTAAATTACTTAGATGACAAAAGTACATGCTCATCAGGTTTAGAGGTGACCAAAATTTGGGCGAGCTTCTAAAGAGGTGACAAACTGATCCTTGTTTGCCCAGGAATTCTCTGGTGTCAGCACTGAAAGTGTTATTTTTGAAAATCTCTTGCAGTCCTGGGCAAAATGGGATCATTGGACAGCCTACCTAATGTTTCAGAAGATTTGGCACTAAATGGATTCAGTTTTGAAAAATCATGAGTGGAACCAAGTAAGGAGGAGCCCTATGCTGTATCGGTAAAGATGGAAAATAGATTTCCAAAATATGATATAAGAAAAAATTGACACAAGAAATACAGGAATCGGAAGCACAAAGTGCACATGATTCCCAGGATTGGAGCTTTGAAGAAGTGCTATAGGATCTGCCTCTTTTTTACTAGTGTGATAGTAGTGGTCCAGGAGAAAGTGAGACATGACTCAGATGCTTTTACCACCCTCCTGCCTTTCTTATCCCACTGCTTATGTTTGTTTCTAAGAACATGTAAAGCAACATTCCTGAAGTATGTCACCCAGACCAACAGCAACAGTATCACCTGGACACTTACTAGAAATGTATACTCTCAGCCCCAGAGTTACAGTACCTGAAACTCTGAGGAGCATGGGCATCCTGCTACATGCTACCTAAGAACCAGTGACCAAAAGTGACCCATCCTAATTCCTTTCCAATTATGGGATACATAAAAATCAAAGTTTTAAATATAGTATATGGAAGAAATGGATGAGGCTGCTCAGGGATAGCAAAGGACTAAAGTGTCATTTTCTCAGCACACCTTGCACCATCCGTGACACATGTGTGCACATTAGATGAGAAAGGAATAGACAAATGGCTACATCTACGCTTCCCTCATGATAGTCACTCTTTCCTACTTACTTGTGATATCATCTGTGGGGGCACAGATTGAGTATTCTGTACCCGAAAGTATTTCAGGTTTCATTTTTTAAAATTTTAGAATATTTGCATATACACACTGAGATATACTGGGATAGGACCCAAGTCTAAACACAAAACTCATTTATGTTTCAAATTTACCTTATATAATAGCCCAAGACAATTTTAGACAACAGTTTTGAATAGTTTTGTGCATGAAATAAAGTTGTACTCTGTGGAATCTTTCACTTCTGGCATCATGTCAGCACTCATGAAGTTTCAGATTTTCGATTTTCGATTTTGGAATTAGGGATGCTCAGCCTATATTTATATTTGTAGCTGTGGTGGAATCCTTCATGTCTCTGCTGCTGCTGAAGATCACAGAAAAGCAAATCTTCAAGATTTCCTGTGCAAACAAACAATAAAGCTAAAGGCAACCAAAGTAATAGATCTTTGTTTCAACTCTGTGTACTGAAACAGACCCCCTGGGCTCTGGTGAATCCTTTTGGGCTAATTTTGTCAAGACACTGAAGGAATGGACTGGTAGACCAGCTGAGTCATGCTCTGGTGTTTTTCCATATTACATTGAAAGCCTTTCTGTTTAATCTAATAGATTCTCCTTTGTGTTTTCAGGGAGAAGAAAAAAAAAAGATTTATCATCTTAAAAACAAAAGAAAAACAAAACAAAACATCACTCAAAGTGGCCTAGAGGGGTTGTTTTACTCATCAGAAAGGCTTAGGCTTAATTAAACTGACAACCAAGAGCCAAGAAAGGACTCTGGGAAAAGATTTTCAGTGCCCACAAGGATAATGGATTGGATAACAGCTCAGCATAATTCTTGTTTCTTCTTGTAAAGATCTCTACTTCACAGAGATATGAATTATTAGAATAAATTAGGATGTAATTCAAGATGGATAATGTCAATATATTTACAAACATACAGGGAGTTATTCAGAAAAAAATTGACTTTAAACTGAAAATGTAGATTTTTTACATTGGAAAGTATCTGGAAATATCTTAAATTTCAACAACCACAACAGACCTCTTCTGGAGAGATGAATTTATTCAGTGCATGGCTTTGTGTAGATTTATATCACTCAGGTCCATAACAGAAACTTTCTCCAAGTTGAAGCATTTAGGGCCATTTAAAATCATTCAGCTATGAATGAAATTGGACAAAAAATGTTTGTCCAATTAGGAACAACTTCCAAAGCATTCTATTCCTTTTAAGTCATCAAAACAATATTTTCAATGTCTAAATAGAACACACATATAATGTAGAATACCAGTTGTTTTAGTATTTAAATTAATTCAACTGTGAGGTAACTGTGCTTCCATAAATTTTGCTTTTTTATATCAGGTTGATATAGTGTCTGTCTTTAAATTACCCTAACACTGAAGACTTTGTATAAAGTCAAAAAAGTACATAGGTGCAAAGATAGATCAATTTCCACAAAAATGCTTTCAAAGCTGCTCTCAATGCTTAATATAGGAGCTTTTGTACTTTTTTTCTTAATTAGGAGTATTCTATGGACATAATATTGACAAAAAATATTTTCAGTAGGAATGTGATTTTAGCTAAATTTACTTGAAGGATATAGAAATTAATGAGCATATGGGACTTCAACAAAATTTTCACTTGAAACCTTTCTTCTAGAAATAAATATAGTAACAGTCAGCAATTATACGCTGCAGAATTTATCCTACAGGTACTCACCATTTGTGTTTGTCTGCCTGGTGTGATTTGGGGGACTCTGAGAACAATACTTCCCTCCTCTCCGATAACCATGTATCTGAACTTCCCAAAAAGAAGCTGTGTGCACTGGATGGATGGGAAAAGGGTAGAAAGGGTCTCTTAAAATCAATTCTTTTTTAGAAATGTAAATGTGCTGGAAGAACTAAGTAATTTATACTAAGGTACAGACAACTTGTTAGAGGTATTCTCATCTCCAAGGAGACACAGGATAAAAGGGAAAGAACCCTAGTAACCCTAGTAAAGGAGGAAGGAAAGGTGATCAAAACGTCAACTTCTCAACTTTGTTCAAGGTCTGAACTAACTAGGCACGTCCGAGCTAGCACAAGATGGGATATTTTCCCAAGGCAATTTATCCAAACAAGATGACAACAATGTTGCTGCTGCTATAGCTGCTGCTAGAACTATCGGAGCATTAAATACAGTAATGGAACAGAAAATACACTTTTCCACTGTTTCATTTGAATCTTAGAATAACCCTTTGAAATAGGTATTATCATCACCCCACTTAAACGATGAGGAAGCCTAGTGTAGTATTAGAAGCAATAAATAACTTCACCACACACAAGAAGTGCACTGCAAAACTAGGGAAGGATGTGGTCTGAATGAGCCTACCACTCTACTACTCTGCCTAAAGTCCTCCCCTCCCTGGGAACTGTGCCCCGCTTCAGGAGTATGTGTTGACTGACTGAGCTCTAAGAGAGTATTTCAAGGCCCAAAGACAACAGTTGATTTGCCTTCTAATCAGAATATATCCCCAAACTGGGATGGACAACTTTCTGTCCCAAAAACTTTCAAAACTACTTATAAAGCCTTGGATTCAATCTAGACCTCCAAATTTGCCCTGCCTCTGGCCTTCTTCCATGAAACTGTGATTTCCTGGTTCTGCAGATCAGGGCTCATGTGGAAACAGGTGCCACTGTTCTCTGGAATGGCCACTCTTAGGCTCAGTCTTTACTGTGAAGTGCAATTTTGTGCCACTCACAGACACTCATAGAGCATAAGCTCCCTGTTTATAGATTCGGATGGTGTTTTACCAGGGAAAGTAAAATGAAGAATTGGAACTATTTTCTAAAGTAAAAACTCTAACTGAATGATCCCGCTGTTCTATAATGTTCTCATAAGCCAAATAATTGTTCAACTCCTGACCCTGCCTCACCTTGACAATTTTCTTTCATTGTCTCCATCTAGAGAGTTTATACCACTGGGAACAACTATAAACAGCCCAGCAGCAATATGGCTCTAAAAAGAAACATCAGTTTTTTTGCATTCAAAACCATACCGGAACAAAAACATCCTTAATTCTCAGAGGCCATAGTCACATGTGCATTCTTTATTTCTTTGAAGGAGAATTCCTGCTACTAAATGCAAGCTTTGAGGAGAAAATTCTTGTCTTGCTTTTAATCCAACTTCTCCCATCATCAGAGAACAAAACTCATTTGGGGATACTTGCAGGATGGGATGGAAAATAAACAGAAAAGCTACAGTGCTTAATTCGAGGACTGCACTCCTTCCACTGCATGAATCCAATCCCTTTTCCCTTTAGTGTGTTGTGAAGAATAGTTAATGAATGATCATATAACACTGGGACAACATAGAATGCAGGATGTGATGGATCCCAGTTTTCTCCAGCAAACTTCCTTGTATTTTATACTGAGCACAGAGCGTCTAGATTTATGTCTGGGCTCCCTCACTGATCCCTGCAGCTTTTTGTGAGTAACAAATGCCCCTCTTTGTTTAATACTCGTGTTGAGCCACACAAGCTCGCATTTCATAGAGATCGCTGCTGTAGATGAGGTTGTTACACGAGAGTCTACCTTCTGTGTATTGACTTTGTAACGTGTGAATACGCAAAGAATAAGCTAATGAGAGACAGGCTTTAAAATGCATTTCTGCTACATAGGAACAGTCATTGAGCACCAGAAAAGTAAAGGACAGTTCGGTATTAGTGTCTGTCACTATTAGAGTCAAGGCTGAGGTTTCTCCTGAATTCTTTTGGAGAGAAAGAGAACACTGGGTTTAACTCCTTATTAAATAATAAAGGACTTTTAGAACATCATAGAAACATATATTCATTCAGTGTTTCATGGAAGGATGCATAGATTGAAGAAAATGAGTCACAGTTAGTGACCCAGATAAAAACCCATCTGTAACCTTCAGGGTTAGAACCTTCATGGTGGCATGGAAAGGTGATAGTGCTCTGCTAGTACGGGTCCCTAAAGAGGAGATAGAATAGCACTTTGTTTCAGCTGTCAGACATTTATGTTAAATTGTATAGAGGCCACAGTTGAGATGAGGATTCTGGGATGTCTCCTTTGGGGTATCTCCTGAATACTATGAAACTCATTCCAATTCTATAATAGCTATGGGAGTTTCATTTAAATCTCTACCATCCTTTCTAGTTTTAGCTTCAACATGTAAAGAAATTGAGATTCAACATTTTCATTCTTATAAGGAAAATGCAAAATTTCAAGTGACAGTAATATTCAATGTCTTCTTTTGGGGGGACTGGAGTACTGAAATTATAAGGCAAGCTACGACCCCCCCATCCACTTCCCAATCTAGAGAAGCAGGGACATCCGGAGAGACACAGCTAAATTGGCTTATCTGGAGCAGAAGCTGCTGGAGCTGCAAAATGGAAGGCATATGTAAGCAGAAAGAGTTATACATTGGTGGAAACTGAGGGTAATCTAGTGTAAGAGTGGGAAACTCCTAGAAGCTGTGTCTTTGCGGGCGAGGGGGTGTGTTTTTGGCTTGTGCATCCAGGAAGTCTACTAGTCTGTCACAGTGACACTCCCAGAAAGAAGTCCTTGGGACTCTGGAAGAGCAGAGGAGAAGCAGAATCACTGTGAAATGCATCCAGAGGTTTCCAAAAACAAAATCTACTTGCCAGGGGAGAAAAAGGAGAAATACCTGTGAAAGTCACAGACAAGGCAGACCTATGAAGACACTGAGATTTATTAGAAGTTTATAAAATGCCCCCCTGAGGTTCACCATGTCATCACACTCACGGTGCTTCAAGTAAACCGCAGGTTATAGCTGGCCTGAAGACACAGACCCTCTGAGAGGCAGGACCTTACAGAAGAACAAGGTCAAGCAGGAAACCAAACAAGGGCACAAGAGAATGTGACAGCTCTGGTATCTGCAGGTGTAACAGACTTTAAGCACAGCCTAATTCCTGACTGGATTAACAGACATCCTTACAGTACAAGATTACTTAACTTCAATTTGTATTACCTCATTCACCATATTCATCTTTCAGTAAGAATTTTCAAGGCATTCCAAAACAATACAAATGAACACCAACAAGAAATCCCCCAAATTTCCCAGTCTGAATAGATAAATAAAGCACCAAAAATAAGCTTCACATACGACATAGACATTGGAATTATCAAACTTGAAATTTAAAATAATTAAGATTAATAAGTTAACAGGTCTAATTTAAGACAATGTACAAGAAACAACATATGGATACTATATAAAGAGAGATGAAAATTCCAAGAATCAAAAGGAAACGCTAGAAATAATTAAAAAAAAGGAACAGAAATAAAGAATGCTGTTCATGGGGTGAAGAAAGAATCAATGGCACTGAAAGTATGTCAGTGGAAACTTTCCAAAATGAAATGCAAAGAGAAAATAGAAATATAAAAACAATCTACATAGAACATACAGAAACTGTGGGACAATGTGCAAAAGTTGCTAACATGCATAGCTGAAATAAAAGAAGGAAAACAGACAGTGGAGAAAGAGAAATATTTCAAGGAATAATGGCTGAGAGCTGTTCAAAATGAATGAAGCTTTTCAAAATGAATGACTGATATAAAAACCACAGATCTAGAAAGTTTAGAGGACCCCAACTAGCAAAAATAACAAAACTAAATAATGGTAAAAAGTTAAAGATGAGAAAATGTTGAAAGATACAGGGGAGCAAATAAGGTGAGAATTAAAGAGGACTGTTTATTAGAACCCACACAAATAAGAAGGGAGTAGAGTGAAAGACTTAAAGTACGCTTTTGAAATGAATGTCTGAGTCCCAACTAAATTCATGTGCCACAGAGGTAACTCGCAGTATAGATGTATTTGTAGATGGGGTCCCTAAGAAAGTAATTAGAGTTAAATGAGGCCATAAAGGGAGGCCTTGACCTGGCGGGGTTAGTGTCCTTATCAAAAGAGAAAATAGACCTCCATGCACCACACTGAGGAAAGGTGATGGGAAGACATAATGAGGAGGCAGCCATCTGCCTGCCAGGAAGAGTCCTTACCAGGAATCTAATAAGCCAGAACCTTGACTTTAGATTTCTAGCCTTTAAAACAATCCGGAAAATAAATCGCTGTTGTTTAAGTCACCAAGTCTATGGTGTTTTGTTACGGCAGTCTGAGAAGACTAAAAAGTGTTGCAAAACAAAACAACAACAACAAAAACTACCAATCTAGGATATTATGTTTAGTGAAGTAAAGAAGAAAAGTGATAAAGAAACAAAGATTTTATCAAAATAACTCTGACAGAATTCATTAGCATATTTGTCTGCTTAAACAATGCCAAAAGTGTTCTTTAGGTAGAAGGAAAATGATACAGGTCAGAAACATGAAACTACATGAGAAAGGAATAGTATTGCGGAAAGAATGAAAGCAAAACAAAATATTTAACTTTTATTCCTTTTATTTAATCTAAGGGATGCATATGTGTTCAAGGTAATAATACTATATGGATAAATGACATGAATGACAGCAATGTCACAAGAGATGGGAACAAAGAATCAGGAACATTTGGTTTTTATATATTTGTACTCTTGTAAAATAGTACAATGTTATTTAAAAGTAGAGTTCTAGTAATTAAAAATGTGGACGCAAAAGCTGGGTGTAGTGGCTCACACCTATAATCCTAGCACCCTAGGAGGCAGAAGCAGAAAGATAGAGAGATTTAGACCAGCCTGGGAGGACCCTATGAACAAAAGAAAGAAAGAGATAGGGAAAAAGAGAGAAACAGAAAGCAGGAGGGTGGAAGGAGACAAGAAAGAAAAGAAAGAGAAAACAAAAAGAGAAAAGGGAAGGAAAGGAGAGAAGGAAAGAGGCAGGGAGGGGAGGAAAGGAAGTAAAGAGAGAAAAAAGGAAGAATAAAAAAAGAAAGAAAAAAGATTAATTTTAAAGCTAGGGTCCCCACTGAGATTTTCAAATTATAATTGACATTTTAAGAGAAGTAATTAAATGGGATGATATAAAAATGTTTAATTAAAACCAGAGAAGGCAAAAAAAAAAAAATTCTGGTAGTGAAAAAAGGAAGAACCAATGTAATGAATAGAAAACAGAGGCATGGTAAAGAATAACCCAACCACATCACAATTACTTTAAATACAAGTAGTCTATAAATACAAATTAAAAGAAGATTGCCAGATTGGATATAAATACAATGTCCGTCCTCATATTATGTACAAGAAAATCACTTTATGTAAAAGACTCAGTTAAAAAAAGGAAATGGAGAAACACTAATTAAAAAAAGTTGTGGTAGTTAATTTATTTCAGACTAGTCAGATTTGAAATGTTTATCAGAGCATGGAGATAGGTGTAACATAATTATAAAGAGGACCAACTCTCCAGGAAGACACACAATCTTAAAAGTGTATGCATGTATAAAGACAACATCAAACTCCGTGAGTAAAAATTGAAACAATATAAGGAGAAACAGACAAATCCATCACAGTTGGAGAGTCCAACATTCCTCTTTCAATAAATTACATACCACGCAGGCAGAACATCTTAAAGATAGCATATGAATAACCTGAATGAGATTAATGACCGGCTTGGCCTAACTGATATTTATAGAAGAATCCATCCAACAACAGGAGAATGCACACCCCTCTCCAGCTCACATAGAGAGCACAGTAAAAGATAGCATGTTCTGGAACACAGAACACACCCTAACAAGCTTAAGAGAATAGAATGCATACAAAATACATCCTTATACACAAAAGAACTAAACTAGAAATCAGTTAAAGAGAGATATCTACAAAGTCCTCAAACATGAAAATAAAACAACACTTTAATCATGGATCAAACAATAAGCCTCAAGAAAATATTTTGAAACAAATAAAAATACAACTTGCGAAAGAGAGAGACAGAGAAAGCAGTTCTTACAGACAAATTTATATTAACTGTATGTTAGGAAAGAAGTATCTAAAATCTATAATTTAAAGTTCCTCTATTGAAAACTAAAGAAAGAAGTCTAATTTAGACTATAGAAAGCAGGAAAAAAAAAAGAAAGAAAAATCAGAGCAAAAATCCATAAAACTGAAAATATAAAAAGATTGAGAAAATCAGTGAAATCAAAATCTGGTTCCCTCAAAAAGATCAATAACATTGATAAATCTCTTTCCAGGCTAATTATGAAAAAAAAAGACACATCATAAATCACAACATCAGAGATGAAGAAAGGCTCACCACTATTGATTCCCTTACACATTTATAGCATCATAAATGACAATTATATATGGTCTTACATTCAAAATTTGATAACTTAGATTATTAAGTAGACCAACTTCTTAAAAGATAACTTTCAAAATACACTTGGAAAAATAGATAATTCCTATGTCTATCAAATAACTTAAATGAACAATGAGCAGTTTTCTAGAAAATGCAAACTAGACTCAGATGGGCTCACTTGTGAAATCTACCAAACATTTAAGATATCATAAAATATTGACAAAACAAATGTAATGTATAAAAATTAACTAGCATGATCAAGTTGAATTTATTTGAAGTGAAGTTGGTTCAGTTGTCAAAAATATATCAATGTGATCCACCATATCAGGCTTAACAGGAAAGTTCATAACAGTTAATGCTGAGAAAGTTATCTGACAAATCAAACACTGAGTCATTGTAAAAAAAAAAAAGAGAGCAAGATAAAAGAAGCAAAAGAAAGAAATGCAGAAAGCAAGAGAAAGAAAATTCCTCAGCAGATTAGGAGTAGAAAGAACTTCACCAAAAATGCCAGGGTAAAAAGTTACAGCTAAAAACAAACTTTCCCTTTAAGATCATGAACAAGGCAAAGATATCTTCTCATCATTTCTAGTCAGCAGTTTACTGGATGCCCCAGCTATGAGATACAAAACAAGCAAGAAAGTGTATAGAGATTGAAAAGGAAGAACTAAAACTGATCCTAGTTTGCTGATGATATGACTGTCTATGTAAAATATCTGAAAAAATTAACAAAAATCCCGAATCAGAAGGACAAAATACAAAACCAGGTGTTGCCTAACAATCAGCAGTGAATAGTTGGAATTTGAAACTAAAAACATGTATAGTTGACAGTTACACACACACACAAATATCTAAATTTAACAACATACATAGAGGGTCCAGGTGCAAGCTACTACAAAATTTTGATGAAATAAATCAAGAAGGCATAAATAGAGTCCACATTCCTTGATTGGAAGACTCTGTATTATTAAGACAGTTAATTTTTCCCAAGTTGGTATATAGATTCAACATAACCCTAGACAAAATCTTAGCAAGAAATTTTGTAAATATTTACAAACTAATTCCAAAAGTTATATGGAAATGAAGAAGAATGAGGATATTGAAAGGAAAACACAAAGAACATAGCTGGAGGGCTCACAATATTTGACTTTGAGACTTTCTATAAAGCTTCAGAAATTCAGACAATGTAGTATTGGCACAAAAATGGATGCATACATTAATGAAACAGAAGGAAGGTATACATAGATACAGTCAATTGCTCTTTGACAAAGACACAAAGGTAATTCAATGGAGAAAATGTACTTTTTGTTTTTTCAGGAATTATTTATTTATTCATGTTTTATTTTTAAGTCATTTTTTCTTTCCTTTTTATTGTATCTGTTTGGAGTACATAATAGATAAATTCTTTGTGGGGAACTGGTACATATACATATCTAATCATGTAACATATATACACAGTAAAGAAGGATAAATTTGAGTCATTCATAGGAAAATGAATGCACCTTGAGCCTATAATGCTTAATGAAATAAATCAGACACAGGCTATATGTCACATGATTTTTGCTTTTGAGACAGGATCTCACTACCTCAAGCTGACCTTGAACTCACTGCAATCCTACTGCCACTACCTCCAGAATACTGGGATTACAGGTATGGATCACCACAACCAGCTTCACATGATTTTTAAAGGAGAAATCCAAAGTGTAAATAATTTAGGAGCAAAATAAAATACAAATAGTAGGAAACAGAAATAGACTTTGCAAAAGTGAAAAAGAGAGTTTTTAACCCTTTGGTGTGGGAACAACTGGGTCTCTCAATAAATAAATGAACCCATGACCTAGGGTGTTGCTCAGTGGTAGAGTACTTGCCTAGCATTTGTGAGGCTCTGCCAATGAAAATAGACAGAAGTACAAAAAAGAAATGCAAAGGAATCTAGACAGGTTTCTCAAAAATTATATGAATGTATCATAGACCTAAATGTAAAAGGGAAAACTGTAAATCTTGTAAGAGAAAATTCACAAGATACTAGTTTTAGTGACTGGTTGTTGTATACAACATCAAAAACAATATTTAGAAGAAAAAAAGCAATGACTGTATTTCACTAAATTTTTTTAAACTTTGCTATACAAGAGACATAGATAAGAGAGCAGAAAGACAAACTGTAGATTGGAAGGCAATGTTTGTAAAACTTATGTTACAAAAGATTAGCATTTATAATATTACAAGAACTGTTAGAACTCAATAAAAAATAAGTTAATGAAAACAATGGGCAAAAGATTTTAACAGACACCTCCCCAATAAACATAAACATATGAAAAGATTCTAAATATCATTTGTCATTAAGGAAGTGCACATGAATCTAACTGTGGAGTATCTACATTTAGTCACGGAGTATAGCTACATTTGGAAGAATGACTAAGATCCAAAAAACTGACAATACCAGTTGCTGGCAAAAATGTAGAGAAGCAGGAAGCCTCATTTACTGTTGAAGTGTTTATGAAATGGTATAGTTGCTTTGGAAATTTTATAATTTCTTATAAAGCTACAATAGCTACCATGTTCCAAGAATCATGCTCCTAGGTATTTACCCAACTGATGTAAAAACTCATGTCCATACAAAAACCAGTGTGTGAATGTTTATAGCTGCTTCATTTAACTGCTCTGCAAACTGAAAGAAACCAAATTTCCCTTCAGTAGGTGAACAGATAAGTAAACTGTTTGCAAAACTTATGTTACAAAAGATTAGCATTTATAATATAAAAGAACTGTTAAAACTCCTTGTGGCCCATGGGAAACTCTTCAGCAAAAAAGCAATGAGCTATCAAGTTACCGAATTCAAGATTAGAGAGAACTATGTAAGGGATGGATTTTGGTGCTTGGGAGCTGGCCTGTGCAGGAGGGCAGTTATTAGTCACATGGGGTCGTTTGAACACTTATGATATAGCTAGTGTGACTGAGAAACTGAATTCTAAATTTCACTTAATTTCAGTTAAAATATTCACACTCGTCTAGTGGCTGCTCCATCAGGTAACCCAGTTGCACACATTAAATCCTGCGCCTTATCTACTGCATCGTTCTGTAACTCTGGTCTAGTGGCTTTTTCTTTTTCTCTCTGTTCTCTGTCATGAGGATCAATTTAGCCTTTCTCTAAAGGTTTTTATTTGGTGGTCTATCTTGGTAGGAAGTGAGGATTTTGGACAGGAAGAGTGGTAATGAAGAGACAAGTTTACTGAAATAAAAACAGTATCTTCTTTTTGTAAATAGAGTGCTAGGCACTGTCCTAAGCAGACCATGGGGACTTCTAAAAAATTTCTCATGAAATCCTTCATCCATGTACCATTATTGTGATTGACATTTTATAGGAAAGGTATCTGATACACAGAAGGGCTGTCAATGTTCACACAACCAGGAAACTGTGACAGAGGGCGAAGTTCACGCTGTAAACCACCGTATTCTACAATACAGACGCTCCTTGGTTTGGGATTGGGTTATGTCCCCAAAACAACTAAGGGAAGTTAAAAATGCATTTAGCCATCTGTGGTACCTCTTGTTGTTACCCTCATTTGCGTGGCCAAGGAATGTAAAACATCATTACTTTCTGGGGTCTGAGAGTTGGAAGTAGCAGGTTCTGCAATTGAGGCATTGTTTTCATTCTCTGTTTAACACCTTCATGAAGGGGCTTCCCGGTTGTCATTACATCACACGCAAATTCCTCGGCCTGCATTGTGTATGTAATTTAGCTGTGGACTCATCAGCCATTTCTGGTGTTTTAACCCTTTCCTTCATGTGGTTTCTGCTCCTCCCTGGTAACTGAGCACTTCCTGCCTTAACTTTCTTGACTTCCTGACTTATGACTGTGGCATTTTTCCCATCTTCATATACAGTGTCTAATGCTTTCTCCCCAAACCTCCCCAATCTTTCCTCTCCCTCGAAGCCTATATAGACTATAACAACCCAGTAACACGAGGCCAAGAGATCTTTCCTTTCCAGCCCCACTGCCATTGCCTTAGCTTATGCCCAAATCATTGAAGTCTTCCAGTTATTCCTTCTTCAGAGTCCACCTCTAAAAACATTTCTTGTAGTTTTTGGTTTGGTCCTCCTAACACAGATCAGCAGCTGAGACTCTTATTTACTTGCTGTATCCTTTTCTCCACAACAAGGTATTAGTAAAGTTTCCTGCGTTCCTTGATCATTGTCTTGCTCTTCCCCTAAGTGTGATGTGTGTCTGTACATCCCTGGACCTTTGCACCTACTGCCCCCTGTCCCTGGGATGCTCTCTCCTGTGTAGCAATCAGGACTATGCTCAGGTTCTGTCTTCTCAGGTCTTCCATGTCTGCCTCACTAATTTAACTCCTTTATTGTCTTTTCCCTTACTTTGTATTATTTTTCTTGAAGCAGTTGTCATGAATTAACATTATATAAGCTACATTTTGGTTTTGCTTTTTGTTAGTCTTTTTACTACAACAAAATTTTATATAGTTCCATGCTTTTGCAAGTGCATAGAACCATGCAGAGACACACAATGTGATAAGTAAGAAAATGTAAAACAGAAATAAGCATAGCTCTGCTGGGGCTGGGGATTTAGCTCAGCAGCATAAGCGCCTGCCTTGCAAGCACGCAGTTGTGAGTTCGATTCCCGGTACTGATTAAAAAAAAAAGAGTAGCTCTGTCAATCAACCATCCTAGTCATAAGAAACTGAACTGACCAAACTTAAAATTTGGAAGGGGAACTATAGATATACTTTTTTAAGTGAAGTTTTTCTCTAGATAGAGCTGTATTTCCTAAACTATGCAGTACTGAATTCTGTCCTCACAAATTCATAGTGACAAATGTCAAACAATAAATGCTGCATTCCATTTCCCTTTCTTGAAAATTCAAAATGTATTTTAGCATTTAAAAGGATCTGAGCAATACTGCAGTAAATAAACTGCATTAATTCTGTTCCAAAGTTCCTTAAATATGAATAAGCACAGGATCCCTTTTCCAAAAAGGCTGTGCAGTCGATTTAAGTCAGGATGGTCCTTTGACACAGTTGTCCTGACACAGGGGTAGGCCCATGCTGAGCCAATCACAGTGCTTTATGATTCATCTGTAAGGTGGGTACATACAACAGCCTGGCCAATCAGAAGACAGACAAGTTTAAAGGAAGAAACTGGGAGACTGACTTCCCTGGCGTCTCAGGCTATAGATTTAAAGCTATAACTTTTAATTGGCCTGATCTATGCTTCTCATTGCATGGAGAAAGTCTGTTTATGGCAGGAGAAAAGGCAATACTCCGGGAGAGATTTAGATGAGAAATAGAGAGCAAGGACAGAGGACAAAACACAAATAATGGAATAACGGAAGAAATACTAATCCTGTGACATTTAACTCCCTAAGTCCAGTCATCCCTAAAACCAGAGCCACCTTTGCCCTGACTTTTATTTACATAAATTTTTTTTTTTAGCCATTTGAAGATTGCAAGATGGGGAGACAACCAGGCGCCAGGAGGTGATCCCCACCTGGAAAGCAGCGCCATGCTCCCTGAGTGTCACAGCCTCTCTCACACCGAAGCCTCTCTCAGCGAGTCAGCGCCATTCCCGGACTCTGTGTGGGGAGAGATCCAGGCCTCACCAGGAAGCGATCCTCACCTGGAAACCACATCATTTTCATTGTTTTGTTGGGTTTTATTCTCTTTTGTTTTGTTAGATTATGTTAAATCTGATGGCAGGAGCAGCTATTTGAAAGATAAGAAGACATATTATGGTAGCCATTTTGGATTTACTCATGGTTTGTTTTGAAGTCCTTTATTGCATTCACTGTTTTAGCTTTCTTGTTTCAATTCAATTCTGTTCTGTTCAATTTTTACTATGTCCAAAAATATCTGCAGTTATTTTGAAGACAACAAAAGGCATTATGGTAACTATGGTTGGTTTCGTAAGGTTTTGAAGTCCTATATCACTTATACTGGTTTAGTTTTGATTGGTTTTATTCTGTGTTATTTTCCTTGGTTTTATCCTCTTTAAAATTAAATTAAATTAAATTAAAAAGTATTTTTAAAAGACTGGCTAGGTAATATATACCCAATACAATTTTTACCCTTTATGTTATAGAGAATTACATCCCATGACAACCTTAGCCATAAATCTGAGTCACTGGCCAGCCCAGTTGGATTATAAAGGAAAACCATCCACAACTCAGCCAACCAACTAGAGAAATTGGTGCTCTTGTCTTTAAATTATATATAGATTTTATGAACATGAAGCGATTCCTTTGTGGCTAAAATCTACATAGATCTCTTTTTTTCTATTTTTCTTTTTATTAGTACATGTTTGTAGTACACAATGATTACAGTCCTTGTGGGGAGTTGGTACATGTAAATAACACATCTCAATTCCTTTTTTATCCCTTTTCCCTTCACTCCCTCCCCATACCTCCATGTCTTAGTCCCCTTCCCATTTGAAAAATATGCATTTTTCTATGTTCTTTCTTCTACCTTTTATTTTGCTTTTTATTTATAATTTGGGTTAGTCACATAAAAGAAATGATGTGATATTTAAGCTTCTGTGTCTGATTTATTTCACTTAACATTATGGTGAGTCCATTTTCCTACAGATGACTCAAGTTTATCCTTCTTTATGGCAGACATGTACTCCATTGTGTATAAATACCATATTTTTTAACCCATCTGTTGATGGACATATAGACCACTTCCAAGGAAATCCACATAGATTCTCAGCTTCAAAAAATAACAAGAACAACAACAACAACAACAACAACAGCAACAGGGTGTTCAGACACTGTGTGATACTGTACAAATACCAAGGTAAGCACAATCAGGTTTTGTAGTACACAATTCCAAGGGGAGGGTGGGTACAGTTCATCACCCCTTGGAAGCCTTTTAGTCTGGCCATACTGGCTATGCACATTCTCCTCTATCTCTATGTTTCTGCACTCAGAGGCAAGTATCTTTCACCTAAGAAAGCAGGATGCTGGCCTAATGCTTCTCTGTCCCAGCAGCATCTCACGGAAAGAAGGGGTTTACTTCATACTCGTGGAATGAAAGAAACCCAGGGTGCGTTTGCTCATTATTAACATGGTTACAGTCAAGGTTGAGTCAAGAAATTCTTAGTAAAATTTACTTTCAGCATATTACTTAATGAATAATATCCTTGTAGGTTCATATATTTCTTTGGTGATTGCTTTTAAGAAATCTAAAAGTATCGCCCCTTGGTATTTGCCCTAGAATAGCTTGAGGTCTTTGATGCAGTCATGACAGTCACATCATATGGGAGAAAACTTGGGTTTTTCAAATAGACTCCTTTTGGGGTTAAATCTGCTGCTGCCTCCTGTACTTCTTTATGTGTAGCATTCCAGGGCCACCATTTCATTGTAGGATTTTTAAATAACTTGTAGTTTGGGCTTTTCACCACTAGAGTTCAATCTTGCTCTTATCTAAATAGTTTCATAGACGTCAAATAAAAAATAAAATAGTATACTCTAAAACAAAACAGAAATTCCCAAAATACTTTCTCTAATTTAAGTATCAAGGACCAATTTTACTAATGTGTCTTTTCTTTCTGTCACACTTAATAGATACTGGTTGGTATTGTTGGCAAGTAAAACGTTCTGGTGCATCCTTGCTTAGTTATAAGCAATTTGCCAATAACAAGTAAACAATTTTTTCCTAGGTTCAATTTGTTTATTTCCAGGTTAATGCAGCTATAACTTTCCAGCTTATTTACGAGAGAGCATACTTCTGGTCTGTGGAATTTGGGGGCTCAGGGAAAGGTATTAATACAAAATAAACACCAATGTTACTCTGAGGCTCAAAGTTGATCACTTTTAAAAGTTTTTGAAAGAAGATTGATAAGAGAGTCACAGTTTTGTCACTGGTCAAGATAAAACTCCAGGAACCTCTAAAAATGTTGCTCTTGTCAAAATAGAGATAACAGCAATTGCTAATATTTATAAGCATTTTACTACGTGTTTGGTACTCTATGTCATCTATTCACAAGAGCCTCATGAGTCAAGAATTTTTCCAGTCTTCTTTTACACATAAATAAACAGACTAATAGATATAAGTAATTTGACTAAGGCCATCAAAGTAGTAAATAGCAGAACTGAGAATTAAGCTCAGGTTCTCAATTGACACAAATTAATAAGGTTTCCAAATTCATATGGCAAAAAATTTTTGAAGGTATAGATAAAGAGAATAATAACAACCAGAAGGACTGGATGCTTCTATGCAGGACAGCAAGATATTTGCAAGACAAGATCAGCAGGATTCAATGACAAAACAAAATGTGCTAACCATGGACATTACCTTCAGCTGGGGTTTTATAAGAGACACAGACCTACTGCTTAAATGACACAGTATGTGGGCCCCACCATCTCTAAAACACAGAGCTCAGTATCAATCTGTAATGAGGTATGAGTATCCCCCAATCACACTGCCTGAAATTCTCACCACTGTTTTTTAAAAGATGGAGATTTTTGAAACTGAGCTTCAAGATTTAATGTGAAGGGCCATGAATTTAGCTCAGTGGCATAAGCGCCTGCCTGGCAAGTGTGAGGTCATGAGTTCAATCCCCACCCCCCAAAAGAGATTTAATGTGGTATTTATAGTTGTGACAAATTATATCTGGTTGGTTTTATTATTATGTTCAGGTAGTGTTTTCTAGTCTTTTTGTTATCATTTATTTCCTTTTAAAAATATTTTTGACGGGTCTGAAGATTAAACTTTGGGCCTTGGCAATGCCAGAAAATTGCAGCATTGAGATACACCTTTAGGCCTATTGTCAATTTTATGTTCCAGATTAACAAATCCTACTTCCCAGAAAATACTAATGTAGTTACCCATGATCAAACACTCATTTGCTCATTCACCAAACATTTATTAAGCATTTACTGCATGCCAGGCACTTTACTTGGTACTGTAAGAAAACAACACAAAACAACAGCAGCAGCATCAACAACAAAAAATTCCAAAAACAAACAAACATAGCAAAGAAACATCTCTACTTCCGTTCCACGTTTTGTAGGGAAAATAGAAAATGAAACACAAAAGAGTAAAACATACTGCATGTGTGATGATGCTAGGCCTTCCACAGAGAACACTGAAACGGAAGGAATATAATGAGTGCTATTTTGTTTTGTTTTCTCATCCTGTAGCTTTAAACTGTGGTCCGAGAAGGGTAGCAGCAGTAACAGTAGCAGATTCTTTTACTGCGTCACTGCAGGCACAGTAACAGCTAGCATTCAGCGAAGGCTGACAGGATCCCGGGCCCCTTTGTGTTTTCTTTAATACTCATCACCACTCCATTTCACAGACAAGAGGCAAAACACCAGAAAAAATTACAGTTTGTGCTAATCATACAGCTAAGGAGAAGATCTGTATGTTCTGAGACAGAGTTCAGTGTCCTGATGGCTCCAGGGAACTTTAGGAATCCCTGCTCCCTGCTGTGATTGTCCACATATAGGACAACACTGTGTGAACCCTGCTAACTTGATTTTCTAGTCCTAGGCCTATTTCAGCATAGCAATATAAAGATTAGCTGCTTATTTTTCAATAATAACTCATCAAATACAACTTGCTATATGGAATAGATTAAGTTAATTAGAATTTATTTATATATCTAGAATATGTTGCCCCTGTACATAAAATTTTTATAGCAGCTGACAGAATTCAGTGCAAGAGATATTGATTATATATAAGAATTATGAATAAATGAACTCTTCAGTAGACTGTGGATAGAAAGACAAACAAAATAGTCCAGTATGTGATAAATAAAAAACATTCAAAGGAACAAAGGCTGCAGGTAATCTCAGGCCTTTGAGACAGGCTTCTAACTACTCACAGGAACTGAATTTTACTTTACACTTACCTGCACTGCAGTGAAAAATAACACTAAGTTACATAATGTTGGTTTTGATGGGCAGAAGAAGGCAGAAAGTCTTCCTTGAGAAAAACCTTACAGTCAAATCCTTTTAAAAGGCTCCTCGGTTAACAGCGAGGAATATCTTCAACTGTGATTCCTGCAAGAGTTCTTCCTCAAAGTATAATTATAGTAAGCAAATATTTGAAAAAATTCTATCTAAAAATTAGTTCAATGACTGATAAAAACACATATAAAATACTAACAAAGATAACAGCTCCCACAAAGTGACATTGGCAGATAATAATTATTGTGTACTTTCTAGAAGCCAACACTTGTGAACATTTTACAAGAATTATCTCACTTAAGGTTTCTAGTGACTCTCTAAGTATTGTTATAATTCTATTTCAATAACGAGAAAGCTGAGGCTTAGAGTAGGTAGATAAGTTCCCCCAAACTATTCAGTTTGAGAGAAACTCAGAACCAAACAGTCAGATTGATTCCAAACTTTGTATTTTTGGTACTACTCTGTGACTACTCTATTGTCTTTTATGCCTGACTTTTGTTAGGGCAGTTACAATAAACTCTAACCGGAAGACCTGCAGGAACAGATACGGTAGGATCAGAGAGCATAGAGGATAAAATCTTCTGTGTTTCTGACTTCCAACAATAATAACTGTAAGAAAAGGCAACTATAAAAATCACATGAAATCAGCTCTGTTGGTATGAGGAGAAAGTAAAGTCATGAGGAATAGCTCTGGGCACTGGCATAGGTCAGCCTGGGGTCCACCTTCAAGTCTCAGGATAATGAACAACAGCTGCCACGCTGGCCGCCCGCCGTTTCAGCACCAAGGACAGAGGCACACTTGCGCTCCACTAGGGGGCAGGATGGTCATTACATTATGACTGTACACAAACCAAGCCTGATACTTCAACAGAAAGCAAGCTCAATTTCCAGTCTCAGAATGGGAAGCCAGGGCACAAGAGTTCGTGCTTGTCCCAAATAAGAACTTCGGCCCTCTTTAAGAATGGAGTGGAAGGTCCATGGTGGACATACCAGATTTTTTATTTGCTAACTAACCATACTATCATGAGCTAGAACATTCCAAATACTAAATATCTAAGGAGCTTCTAGAAAATGCTGGTTGGAAACTACCTTTCCTAGCGCCTGTATCAATTTTGGTTCAGTTATGGACTGAGAAAAATAAATGACCTGTCTAAGGGACAAATGGAACTTTCCTTATCCACATAATTTAAAGGACAGGAAAGGAAGTTCTGAGAAGGCAGCATTAAAAATGGTTAAAGACATGGGTTTTGGAGCTAGGCAGACCTAGATTTGATTTTCTTTTACCACTTTTCGACTATGTAACATTGAGTAATTATAACCTCTGTGTACCTCAGTTTTCTAACTATAAAATTGGCATGCTACTAATATTTGTTGTCCAGGACTGTTAAGCTGAAAGCACTTGACTTGAAGTCTATAACACAATGCTCAAGAGATGATGATCCTCATGACGATGATGATGATGACTGTGCTATGTGAACGAAATGAGAGAAACAAGCTCAATGTATCTTGTCCAAATATGGGAAACACACATAACCATTCACTGGTTCATTTGTTCAATCACATATTTATCAAGCATTTATTAGTCATCTATAGTGTGCCAGGCAAAAAGAACCTAAAAGTAGTCATTAGGACAGTTCTCAAATATCCTGGGGGGTGATAAGGATGGCTTTAGTCAGTGAAACAAGAATAGTGATAAATGGAATTGTTATATAAAATATTTGAAAGATAGTATGTGCTTTGCTGAGCTTTACTTTGTGTGTCAGTCAGCTTTCTGTCACTGTAACAAATAAATGAGGTGATCAATTTATAACCAGAAAAAGGTTAAGTTGGCTTATAGTTTTAGAAGTTGCAGTTCATGATCAGTTGACTTTAGACCTGTGGCAACACAACATTGCTGAAATATACAGTGGAGGAAACTGTCCACCTCATATCTTGGACATGCAAGAGAGGGAAAAGGGACTGGGATAGAAACCTCCAGTGACCTGAAGACCCCCACTTAGCCTCATCTCATAAAGTCTCCACCACCTGCTGGTCAGTAGTGTCATGTGGAAACCAAGCCTTCTAACACATGTATCTTTGGGGAACACTTGAGATCCAAACAGAAGTACCTTTTCTTCCCCAGAGTGCACAGTATTTTTTCAGATGGCATCTGATCAGATAGCATTGTGGGTCTCCAGAAGAGAACATGGAGAAGAGAACCAATTGCTCTCTGTCTCTGTCTCTCTTTCTCTTTTCTCTCTCTCTCTCTCTCTCTCTCTCTCTCTCTCTCTCTCTCTCTCTCTTTCTCTTTCCAATCTCTCAGTGCCAAAGATTGAACCCAAGGAGACTTAAGCTACAATCCCATCCACTTCTGTTTTGATTTTGATACAGGGGTTCATTAAATTGCATAGTTTGGCCTCCAACTTACAACCCTTCTGCCTCAGCCTCCTGAATAACTGGCATTACAGGTATGTACCACTGCTCTTGGCTCTAAGTAGACTCTTGAGGAACAAAATATATGCACAAAAATCAACCTGTTATATTTTTCAGTCACTAATATTTGGAGTCACTTACTACTTCAGCACAATCCACCTTTTCTTGAATGATGTAAGGCTGCAGGTTACAAAGTGAACCACAGTGGTAGAATCCAAGCAGAGAACCAACAGGCAAATGCGAGTTTATACTGTAGTATACATGCACTAAGAGATGTAAGAGCAAAGTGTTGTGGGGAAGAGGTAAAAAAATAATCTTTTAAGTAATGTGAGGAAGGAATTCATAAAGTGATATTTTACTGGACTTAAAAAACTCTAAGTTTATCTGGTAAAAAAGCACCTGCTGAGGGCAGGATGTGAAACTCCATCCCAAGCAGAGGAGACACCACTGCAAGTCCCAGAAACACCACAGAGTCAGAGAACTGTTAGGCTTGGTGTGTGTGTGTGGTGTGTGTGTGTGTGTGTGTGTGTGTGTGTGTGTGTGCGTGGTGTGTGTGTGTGTGCACACGCATGCGTGCATATGTGTGCATTGCATGTGCAAGTGCGTGTGTGTCTGATTAATATCCCTCACTGTAACACTATAGGAAACATTGCAAAATAGGCAAGGGCATAGGGAGATCACATCCAAATAATCCAGCAGTGGCAGTCTTACTAATATCCAACTTAGATGGAACATCATATAATATTTTGCTTCACTTCTAACTTTGTCTGGTAGCTACAGCTAAGCAGCAAAGGCCAATATAGTTTGGCCCAAACAATGTCGAACTGGAAATCAGAAGCTCTGGCTGCCAAGAGGAGTTATACCAATCTTAAGGAGAAATCACTCACAGTGATGACTGGCTTGATAATAGGAATTTAATCAGTGGTACATCTTTCTTGTGTTACTTTTCACTTATCTACCAGAGTTTCTTGGATTCACTTCCCAAATAAACCACCTGCACTTGAATTTCTGCCTCAGGACTAGCTTTTAGGGAACCTAAGGCATGTGTTAGCCCACAGCTGCACACATCTCTATTTTCTATCAAGTATCATTGTAATTGGTATAATTTACATTCCACACTTGGGTGCAAGTATGAACACATTTTTAATTAATTAAATCTGGTTCTGAACCCTGGTTGATTTCAGGTGCTCAATGAAATCCAAAAAATCTAGAGAATGACCTCTGGTTTCAGTCCACCATGGGTGTTACCTACATGCTCATTTCCCTGCCAGTGATCCAAAGCGGAGCAAGTCTGCTCCCTTGACAAGTGATTTCTGCATTTGCTCATAAGTCTGTGGAATTCAGGGTGCAGTTCCAGTTACAGATGTTCCTGCTTAGCCAGTCCCTGCTCCCTCCTGTGCTCTCCAGAACCAATTCTTTCTTTTGTGGGAAGCATTCTATTTGGGCTGCTTTTAACCTACAGAGTAGGAATCCATATCCTCTGACTTTAAGGAAACCCAACCTACTGAGTCAGAAAAATTTTAAAAAACCCATTTCTTCATATCTGAAAGTGTGAGTATGGGGGGGTGGGGAGAAAGAGAGAGAGAGAGGGAGGGAGAGAGAGATAGAGAGAGAGAGAGAGAGAGAGAGAGAGAGACTAGAAAAATAGAGACAGACAGAGACAGAGAGGATAACTATATAAAGCATAAAATATCTCTTTCTAGGAGAAATGAAATAAAATATTTTATTCCTCCTTAATAGTTCACAGGTCCAAAAAGTTAACATTCATAGGATTGGAACAATTGTGCATATTATTGTATGGTGATCTGAGGAATGCTTGAAGATCATTATGTAAAATAACAACCCTGGGTATGCTCATACCACCTTGTTTTGAAGGCCTATATTGTCAGTGTTCTGGGCTCTTTGCTATTGTTTATATGTCTTTTTTGTTTAATATTTTTCTAGGAATTTTTTTTTGTTTTGTTTTTACTTCTAATACAGAAAGGATAGGTATACATGCAGAGACTCATACATGCATAGAACTTCTCCTAAACAGTTTATGAGCATGAATTATGTAATGTATGATGAAATGCACAGCTACTTTGAAGAAAAAGAGACACTAAGGTACCCAGTGCTGATTCTGTAGTGTTACGCTGTGAAATCCAGCAATACTATTATTCTTTGTTCAGAGTAATTTTAGTCTATTTTGTGTTGTTTAATTTGAAGAGAACAAGAGACATTATGGCAGCCATTGTTGACTTCCCTATTGTCTGATTTTGAAGACCTAAAATGCCTTCATCATCCTGTTCTGATCAGTTTTTATACTATTTTTTTTGTGTGAATTCACTGTGTGTGAAGATATGGACAACTATTTAGAAGAAAACAAGAGACAATATGATATACAGTAAAGATCTCCTGTTGTCTTGATTTTAAATCTGTGTCTTTTTCATTGTTTTCTTCTAATCTGTTTTGTTATGTTTAATTTTACCCTCTTTAAAATAAAATTTAAAAAATAGTCCATAATTCCCTTAAAAGAAGAAGGAAACTGATTTAATGCTAGTGTATGTTATTGTTAAAATACCACATTCTTTTACCTCCTAAAAGTTTGAAGAACTTTTTGTACCAAGGAACAGGCAAACAAAGAGGAAACAAAGGAAGAGGGAAAGAGGAATAATCTCTTCTTAGTAGAATTCTTTTATACATAACAGGAACTGAGATTTTCAGATACTTGTGTTCCCTTATGTATTTAAACTGTGAGCTGTGAGTTTGTTCTCTATTTGTTGTACCAATAATCTTGGGTACAGTATTCACTGATACAGTGACAATAGGTTAAAGATAAACAGGCCAGGTACTTTTGGTGGCTATGCCACTCTCTGAGGATAATTTGCTTTTAGCAGATATAACTAAGATTTCAGAGTAACCCTGGTAACTGGTATGGTCATTTTAATGAACACACTGGATACTGATTCACTTCAGATGAATGAAAACAAGACCCCTTATGACTATAAGGGGAAAAAGAATTCTCATGCAAGAATATTTCATGTAAGAATTCTCATATAAGAATATTTCATTTTCAACTAGCTATGCAGTGTAATAACACAGCTTCAGTGTAGTCATGAAGTGTTAAATATCTGAAAAAAGGGTAAATTATGTATGAGAGTCACCAGTGTTTTTTGAGAGCAGGCTGCTAACGATGTCACAGTAACAAATTTGATTTCCATCAGATTTGTTAATTCCCAGCTGATTTCTGCCTGCATTTTCTCCTGCAAACTACCTTAAGTTATTTCCTTAATGCTTTCCAAGATGGAACTTACCATTTCAAATATTACCAGAAAAAAAAAGTCAAAGCAAAACCCTTAAACATGTTCAACTAAGCATGAAACAGGAAATATGTGAGTACCTAAAATATTTTTTGTTGGAAGGATGAAGTTATAAGTGAATTACTCACTAGTAAGGCAATTCATGCAATTTTGCTGAGTTACTTATGAATATAATCCGATTCTAGTTGTTATGGCAACACATAAGAAAAAAAGGGGGAAGAGTTCACAATTACTTTTTCTTGAAATGATCCAAAATATTAACTCTAAGTATGTGAATTCTGTAGCAAACATTGTTTGAACTGTTTCTCAGAACTGCTGCTGGGTTGAAAGGGATGTCTGCCTGCAGCTGGTTGGGCATTATAATCTCCTTAGTGATGAGAACAGAAAAGTGATGAGGATTTGAAGAAAAATAGAAGTCTCACTTTACCCTCGGGACATCTCCTTCTAAATTTCCCCATCTATTAATATGCAAGGCACGAAACAGTAAGTGTCACATCTATGTCATCCTCTAATGCCTACGCACTGTGAAATCAAAGTGTAGAATTCTTTTGCCAACATGAATTGAATAAAAAAATTTCATTTGCTAGAATAAAAGGTCAAAAACATAACTCTGTATTTTCTTTCAAATTTCCTACCAAAACAAAGGCAAATTGGGAGAAAATATCCCAAGATTTTAGGAGATCATTTTCTCTGTGTGTTTTTATCCAGTTCACTGGATAAAAAGACTACAAAGCATCAAACACCATTTTATCATATATGAATAAAAACATATAACTTCATCCGGGAAAGGAAATTACTAAAAACTTATGGGAAAAAAGGCCAGCGTTGTATGTTTGTTTGTAGTTTTTATTGCAGTTTTTTAAGAGTAAAGATCTGAAGATTTTTCTCCCCTCCATGTACTTAAAGATGGCACTAAGGAAGAAAATGATCCATTGATCATTTTTCTATTATCAGTCAAACACATTCATTTCATCAGTGATAGACCATCAGTAGCTAATTCTGGAACTCTCTTGCACATGACTCTTAAAGGTCTATTTCTTGCACTGATGAGAAGTCAACTGGCTTTAGTTTACTGATTTAGTTTACTGAACAAGCCTAATCTTCCCAGGCACTCGGCACAAACTGAAACCATGAGCATTTTATGTGTAGGCTCTTAGATGGGATTAAGAATATACTTCCATCTATCTTCCAACAGATGTAAGTTAGGAAGGTCACTGTAACAACACACCTAGTCCAGCAAGATGACTACTCAAGCTTTGGCATAGGTACCTAAGTGATACCGTAGTTGTCCGCACTGCTCTGGGATAATGGGACATGCAAATACTCAGCTGTTCCTAATTTGTCATAGGTGACAGGCCTTTTGGATTAGCTTTTCTCATCTGCTACTCCATAATTCATCCGCTTCACTTTCTCTTCTTCTCTAAAGTGAAAGTAATTTAGTATTCAAATTTCACACCTGTGGTTTCCATCTTTCTGTGTGTGCAGCATACTTCTATATGCAGCAACCCTGAAGATCACAGTAGCTGCATCCTACTTCTGATCAGAGTAGCACAATATTCTGTGACTTCAGTAAATGTATTCACAATGTTTTTTGATCATCCTTACAACTTATGCTTTTTTAAAATTTATTTTTAACTGATACAAAAAAAACAATGTTGTACATAGCTACTGGGCATTGCACATAATGTATTCTGATACAAGTGTATGTCATACAACTTGTCTTTTGAAAGCAAAACTGTTTATTTCTCTGATTAAAAATTAGGTGTTGAATGTCTGAAAGGCAATAGATAGACACAGTATTCATCCCCATATGTTATGGAGATGGAAAAAGGAATTAAACAAACTAGTTAACTGCACCACGATCATTTTAGTGGGGAGACAGAGAAAAACAAGTGGCAAAACAAATTTAAACAACAAATGTAAATAGTATTAAAAATAAATAGTTCCTCTTTTCTCTTTCTCCTTTAAAAAGATTAGGGAAAAGTGATCAGTATATTCTGCTCACATTACCAATCAGCAACTGTTAAGCACACTGACAATACCAGATGTCGACTCTAAAACGAGTGGCATCTGGTCCGGCACATGTGAGAGCAGGCCTGGGCTCTCCAACATGCCCTAAAACATCTTGGAGGATCCTGGGGGATTTTAGGACAGCATTAGCAACTGGTTTGCCACCAGCCTAAGTGTGCAGGGCATTTCCTACAGCACCAAGATGCTCCCCAGAGGCATCTCTTTCTTCATTATGCTGGCTGCTTAGCAAAGCCAGTACTGCATTTTTCTGACCATGTATATGACTCATTTTCTTGCTTAGCGGGAAAAAAAAAAGAAATGTGAAACTCTTTGAGCTAATATCGGCAAACTTCAGGAAAAAGAAAAAGGAACTTTTAAGAGTCAGAAAGAAAGCACCAGACTGAGAGACAGATAACACAAGTTCTCCTGACATCACTAAATGTTCAAAAGTTAGGAGTGGCCCATTTCACCTCACTGGGCTGCATCCACAGGTGAATGAGTTAGGCAGATCACCTCTAATGAAGATCTGGTAAGTGACTAAGCAGACTGTGAAGAGAGAAGCAAATTTGTGTTTGCATCGTTTTTCTATCTTACTAGATGAGAATTTAGAAGAGTTAGTAATCCTGTAAACCTCTGTTTCCCCATCTGTAGATAGATTGGAGTAAAATATCTAGCCAATAGGATTATTTTAAGGATAGCATTAAATAAGGAAAATAAAGTTCTTGCCACATTGCCTGGATAAGTGTTAAATGATAACTTTTAAAATAGGTTTTAAAGGAAGTTATATAATAGCTTTACTACTCATCTAGTGAGACAGTGTGGAAAATTAACATAAATGAGTGTTCATATAACTTTTCAAGAAATGAATAGCTGAATGATAACAGGAAAAAATTCCACTTGCTATTTTTCTACTTATCCTTTTTTACTCTTGAGGAGGTGTGTGTGTGTGTCTATACATGGGTGAATGAGAACAATTACTTATTCAGTAAGTATTCACAGCATACATCCTCGATGTGAAAGTAATACTCTGCTAATGTTATTACCATAGAGATGCAAGTACGATGAAAACTTTCACTGCTTAAAACATAAGTTGGAGTGGGTAGATAAGATAAACAAAAAATAACTAAGACTCTAAAGAAATAAGCAATCAAATACCAAATTAGAGGAAAAAATAGCAAGCAGGATAGAATACATACAAAAATATGACACCTTAGTACCAATGAACTGGCCTTAGGAGAGTATCAGTCAGACTGAAATTTCACTTTGTCTAAGGATTAATCATAGAAGTATTGAAAATGGCTTGCTCATAAAAAGTCCGCACTCATAAAATGTTTGATCTACAATTAAGGAAATATTTCTGCACACGTATGAAAGTCTAAGCCTTCTTCATTCAGCATATCATACCATGAAAGTATAGAAAATAAAATATTAAAACTTGTTACGAATTATATTATATGCCACCACTTATAATATCTGTCGTTTGAGGGATTTGTCAAGTAAGATCGATCTGTTTGTGGTATCATCAGTTGGTTAATCAAAACAAGTGTTGCAATGATGGATTCTGGTCTACATGCAGCAGAGGTATTTGCTATTACTTGAAAATATTAGGGTGCTATTACTTCTTCCTCAATCAGTGGTCTCCAATGTGAAATCTGACAAATTTTATGATTTTCTATTGTCTTTATTTGTGTTGATGAAAATGTAGCATCTGGACTTTATTCCACCATAAATTGAGCTTGGTACACACTTGCACGCACACTCGTCATGGTGATTCCATTCTCTCTGTGTGTACTGGCTGTAAACAGCTCAAGTTTCTTAATCAGTCAGTGGATGCTGAATGTTTTCCTGAACATCACTCATCTCCAAACCCAACGGGTATCTTTATTCTGATACACCTTTCTACAAACTCCCTGGACCGCTGTCTCTGTAGAACTTCATCCTGGGTCAGTTAGGAAGCATGATGGTCACATTTGTTTCATATCTCATCTTATCACAATGTTTCATCCGCCGTCCAGGGAAGGCATGACTACATCATTTCACAGAGCAAAATTATTCATAGCCCTCACTAACTTCCCCCAACAAAAAACAACAGAAATGATCTTCTTTAAAATGTTGTAACTACTGATTAAGAACAGATTTTCTCTTTTAACTTATTTGCATTATTTTGGAGTTTACCCTTCTCTAGGTTATCTACATATGCATTAGGCAAACCAGAAACTACCAAAGCCTAACCCATTGTCAGCTACCCTCAGTGGCCATTGTTTGTGGGCACTTAGCTTGCCCCAGGCTCTGCATCCTTATGTATTATTTTATTTAATCCTCTCAGGCATCCACAAGGTGGGCGACCTTCATTATTCTGAAGGACAATGGAGTCTAAAGGGGAAAAGGGTTTGTCTAGGAGAATCAGCTAGGAACCAAAGGAAGTGAGGTCAAATAGACAAACTAGCCAGGAAGCTCTGGTGCTAAAATACAGGCTGTGAGTCGCTATCATGTAACTTTGTTAACTTACATAAACAGTGAAACAGTAGATGATCACACTGCATGGAAATAATTCCCCAAACCATTGCATAGTTTAAACAGTAGTGGAACAGAGATTAAGGGACCAGGCTCTCTCAACTTTTGATTCTCTGCCATTCAGTGAATATGGCCTTGAGCAAGTTACTTCACCTCTCTGAATTCAGCCTCCACCTGTTTCAAAATGGGAAAAATAATAGATTCTTCTTCCCAGGATATTTGTGAAGTTTAAGCATGATTAAAAAACAGGCCGTAGTACACTGCTATCTGCCAAGTGCTCAATAAATAACACTGAATATTATTGTTATAGAATCATTATTGAGTACTGTTATTCAATAAACTAATGCAGCACTTGGTTGTCTAAGGAGTGAACAAGACCTCTAATAATTCTAGACTAGTTGGGTGGAGGTTGCGGGAAGGAAGTGAGTGAGGGAAGTTTGTTGCACAGAGGGGGAAAAAAAAACAGCAAAGTGCTTGTGAACAGGTGCTGGAGGCAGCAGTTTCAACTGAATCTATCACACAGCTTCCAGCCCTGTGGAATTATTATGCTTTCTCTTTCCCATTAAGGATTCACATCTGGATGTAAAGTTCAAATGCAGATATTATCAGAAGGAGGGTGCACAGGAGCTGCTTCCACAGAGATTTTGGCTGTATTTCTCTTGTTTTCTGCTGAATTATTTATCTTGAGCATCTGTGTTACATTATCTTTACATAATGTCACAAAGGAAATGAGAGAAAGGATGCTCTTTTCTCATTTGCCCACTGAAAGTGAATGCGCCCCACAGCTTCCAGGTGTCTTTTTTGCTTCTCTCCACTCACTTATCTAGCTATCACTCTGGCAAGAGAGGTACATCATCTTTCCTGGTGGGCTGAGTGAAACGAGCCTCAAGTCAGATTGGGGATAACAGTCAGTCCCAGCCTCACTTCAAGATAAGGTCAATCAATCTTTTCAAAAAGCTCCACAGCTCAGCATTTCTAACTGCCTAAGCAACTAGTTCTGCAGACTAAAGTTTGTTTTTCAGTCATCGAAATACACTTATCCTATGCATGTTGGCTGGAATCCAATAATCCAATGGCCCAGACCAAACTGGGAACTTCCTGGACACAATGACTACTTGGAAAGTTATTTCAGAGAGTCCCATCTACAGTTTCTACAACAAACCTAAAAGCTATCATAACAAGAAGTCAACATTAATATGTATTAGGCACTTTATGCTGGGAAATAAATTACATGCTACACTAATTTTATTGAATTTTACCACAACTCTATGAGCTAGGTAACTTATCCTTATTTTAAAAGGATGAACAAAAATTTATTCAAATAAGTGACCTGTTCGAATTTTCCACTAAGCAGGGATTCAGGACCAATACTCAGCTGGTATTGTTTCCTGCTACTTTTTCATTAATGTTTATGTGTTACAGATTTTGCTAGTCTTTTAGTTTTAACCAGTCTGTATCTTTATATTTAAAATTTTTTTTGCCGGGGATCGAACTCACGACCTCGTGCTTGCAAGGCAGTTGCTTATGCCACTGAGCTAAATCCCTGGCTAAAATGGTTTTCTTGTAAGCAGCATACAGCTGAATTTCATATTTTTTCCCATTTGACAATCTTTGAATTTTAATTAGAATGTTTAGGCCACTTATATTTAATATGATTATATGTTTGCATTTTAATCTATCATCTTTTTATTTTTCTATTTGATCTGCTAGTTATTTGTGTTACTAATTTTTACTTCTCTTGGATTTACTATTAGGTTTTATCTCTAATTTTGGCTTATTGACTTTATCTTTTATTTTTAATGGTTACTATAGAATTCATAGTACATTTTGATCCTAATTATCCTCACATAACATTGTATCACCTCATGGATTACATCTTCCCTTTATACTGTTATGCATTTTGTACTGTTATGTATTTGTACAAACTCTATTATGTAATACTTTCACTTTAAACAAATATCATTTAAGAGATGTTAAAATGAGAAAATATTCTGCATACTAACTTGTTTACCATTTCTTAAATTCATAATCTTTTTGAAGTTCCACATTTCTCTTTACTGTCATCTTCTACATTATAAATAGATTTATATATTGTAGTATATGCCATAGGCCCCCATAATGTGCCTATGGCTATTGCTGTGAAGAAATTAAATTAAATCCTTGATATCTGCATCAGGGGTCAGCATTGTGCTGTCTGCCATAGGTGAGGTGGATCACGTTGAAGGAAACAGCTAAGCAACAGCTGCAGAGATTCCCATGCATACTTTTAAGCTGATAACCTTGGCTAAAACCTGGCACAGAGTCCTGAAGAGAAACTCACCATCAGGGAGCCTAGTTCAGCACCTTCTAAATCTCCTTGTCCTTGAACAGCCTCTAGCTTTGAATGAGTTCAGACTGTGGCAATATATCAGGAGTGCCTTCTTACCTTCCTATCCTACCTGTATGTTACTATCTTTTAGAAGTGGATGACAGACTTGCCAGCTAACTGAGTCTTTATGTCAGCTTGAGACACAAAGAAGGGAGAGTCTTCTATACAGAAGTTGCTTATCGGACTTCCAAATGCAAGAAAATAGTCCAAGAACCAGAGTGAGGACCTTAGTATACCTGCCCCATTGGATAATTTTACATGAAGGGCAGGGTATGGAACCAGACACTGCCAGGCATGGCTTTAAGAGGCAATGATGATTATGATGGCTAATGGTAATGGTGATGATAAATAATAGTACATTAGAATTTGGTAAGATTTAAGCACTGTTCTGATATCTTTGTAGGCACGAGTTTATTTAAACCCTGCAGTATTCAACTGGAGTATTAGATACCATGTACAAGGGCATTCAGTGGCAGAAGCAGGGTTTTAACCATGAAAGTTTGGCCTTCACACCCACACCTTCAAGCACTATGCTAGAATGCTTTTATGCAAGCATTTCCAAAGCTTCCTGGCATCTTAATAAATTAATAAATATTTGATGATATTTATTCTGCTGTTCTTAGTCTCACAAGGATATTTACACACCCCAGATTACTTTTGTGTTCTGATTCTGATGTAATCTTTCCTGTTATGACAAAAAGATTTGTATTTTTAAAAATTGATCACACCTTGAGACCATAATGTTATGTGAATAAATCAGATACATAAGCTTGCATAAAACATGTATTTTTATATGAGAAATCCAAAGTATAAATGAATAACAAAGTAAAAAACAGGTAATAGAAAGTAGGGAGTTAGGGATTTCTCAAAGGAGAAAGACATCAAGAGATGGAGGGAAGGGTTAGGAGGAGAGAAAAGGGGATGAGAAAAAGGAATTAAGATGTGATATGCACATCTACTGAGTCCATACAGGGAATGTAAACCTTATGTATTACCAACTTGCACTCATAAAGAAAACTATTGGGAAAAATTAAAATAAGAATTGATATACAATGCAGAAATTCAGTAGTTGTTATTGGCAACCAAGCTCACTAAAAAGGACCAGGAACATATCTGGGCATGGACAAGAAGGGATCCAATCCTAGAACTCTCACTTTAGAGGCCACACATATCAAAATCCCCCCCAAAAAATACTTAAAAATTAGGGGTGGGGATTTAGCTCAGCAGCATATGCACCTGCTTTGCCAGCACGTAGTCGTGAGTTTGGTCCTTGATACAAAAAAAAAAAAAATAATGCACACATGGGCATTCTGTCACTTGAGTTCTAGCCTTCCAACACCTTTGTGACATAATCCATAACTTTAACTATCTGCTCAGTTCAGGTCCAGAAAAGGCTTCTTCATGTTGTCCCATCTGCTCAGACAACAAGTAATCACTCCCAAAGATCATGTAATTGTGTGTATAACACTGTTACTTGCACAGGAGAAAGACACTAATACAGGGTTCAGGAACATTTTGAGAGGTAGAAGACGGCTCAAACAGCAACACATAGAAGAATCTACAATGCCTAGTTCTCCTTCACCACATCTCTTATTTATGTTGGCAACTTTCCTCAGGTGGAACATCTATGCTCATGAGGCACCATGCTGATTTAATCCAACTGGTGTTAAATTGACCACCAATTTTTAATCCATACCAATTTACCTAGGAGATAAGGCAAATCAACTTGTATGAATCTCAGATTTTAAGAATAGAATGTAGTCTGATATAAAGCCAATGGTTTTCCATTCATGTTTAATGTCCATTTTCTTGATATTGTTGGTTTTACAGTTCATAATCCTAGGGATGTTTGCAAATTAGTATGATATTCACAGTAATTGCACTGGCAGCTGATGAATATCTCACAGTATTATGTTACCCCCAAATGTGTACATACGACAGTATACATTAGACATTGTATATGAACTACGTCACTCATGCTCACTGGCAACCAGGTAGACAATGAAGCCTGTTATTGCACAGAGTATACATTTTTATAGATGTAGACAAGTTAATGTAATTAAAAGAAAACAAATCTATTGTTAACTTTTAATTTGTAATTATAATTAGTACTTTGACTTTTAATTTTAACAAATACATCAGGATAATTAAGAAAAATAGTTTTATGAAATATCTAATGACTATCAATTACCATTTAATTTGTACTTCTGATGAAATATATAATGTAATCTATAAATATATTAAATGTAAACACTAAACACGGTTACATGCCATTTAAAAATCCTTTATGTTACAATTGCAAATTGAATATAAAATAAGTAGAAATTATGATTATATCATTATCATTATTAATTTGCTGAAGTGAAGGCCAGGACATGAATTTTTGTAATAAATATACAATCATATAAGAGCTGTCTGTATTATTCAAGCAAATAAACTATCTTAATAATAGACTGTGTAAGTAGGACTTCATAATTAACTTCAGTTGCATTTTATATTTGGCAAACTACCAATCACATAAGAAACATATCTTTTACATACATTTTTTGATTTTTCATAATGAAGACATATCTTTTACATACATTTTTTGATTTTTCATAATGAAGACATAGTTGCCAAAGTAGGAGGATAGAATTACTTTTGTTTAATAGTTTTGTTAGATAGTGTCTTAGTCACTTTTCTCATTGCTGCGACACAATACCTGACACTTGCAACTAAAAGAAGCTGAGATTTATTTTGGCTCATTCCGCAGTAGGCTGGCCCAAAGGTGAAACAGGGTGGCAAAGAGGCAGAGAGGCATAGCAGTGGAAAAGCTTCTTATAAGACATGGTAAGTGGGAAACAGAGAGTGAAAAAAGTAGCAAAGAAGGAAGTAAATCCAGGCCACATCCCCAGTGACCTTCCTTTTCCAACCAGACCCTACTTCCTAACAGCAAATCAGCTATAAACTATAATCCAGTCACCTTTGGAAAGCCCCATATATGAGTCCATGAAGCTCTTTGGGGACTCCTAGATATAAAGTATAACATTTTGCCCCCTACCCCAAGGCTCATGCACATCTCTTTATGTAAAATACATTTAGTCCGCCTCTAAGAGTTTCCAGAATCTGAATATTTCCAACATTGATTAAAGACCAACTCCAAAATTCTCCTCTGAATTTAAGGAAACTCTTAGTTGTAAGCCTTGTAAACATCCAAAGGAAGCCAAACACTGCCTATACACAATGAAACAAAGTGAACATTCCTATCCCAAAAGGGGAAAAGAAAGGAACAGGACCAAAACAAGACCTAGACCAGCAGGACAAACACTGAATCCTATAGCATCCAGGGCAAGCTGTGGAGAGATGTGAATGTTAAAGCACTTGGAAAGCCTTGCCAAGGTATTGCTGGTGGTTGCAGTTCTGATGGTTTTTCTCTTGGGCTTATTCTGCTCGCTCTTTGTGGCTTTGCTCAGACATTTCATGTTCCTGGCTTCTTCAAATTTTGGGATCTCCACCATACTTTTAGCTTCACTCTCATAGATTAACACACTGCTCTTCTGAAATCTAGATGACTGAAATCCATGACTCCACAGTGATTCCATTCTCCCTTCTTGTAAAACCAGTACCATGTGGATTATGCCAAGGTCTGCTACCAGCTTGCACAGTAGCCACACTCCCTTATATCATGTCTGTAGATATTTCTGAGTGCCTGGATGGTTGAGAAGTATGAACCAAATCCTGGGGAATTCCCTAGGAGGCTGTTCTCAAGCTTGGTGCCTCAGGACTCTTTTTTTAAAAGTCATTTTTGCCATTTTGAGCCTGCAGAGGGTAGGGCCTTGCTGGTTTCTCATGAGTCCTCAAGGCATTTTCCTATTGTCTTGTTGCAAAGTACTTGGCTTCTTCTTAATAGTAATCTTTTCAGCAACCAAGCTCGCTTCTGCTCCAACTTTATAGGTCTCAATTTTACAGTTTTCTTTCTAGTGAAACTCAAAACTCCTAAAAATCAATCATCTGTGCTATTTGTTCTTGATTCTCTATGTAGAGCTAAAAATGTCCAGCAGTATCCATGTCACCACCTAAATGTTGGGCTGCTTTGAAATTTCCTCCATCAGATTAATTAGTATGTTGTCTTTAATCTCAGTCTCCTGCACAGTCTTAGGATGCCAAGAAAATATCCACAACTTTTCTGCTAGAGCATAACACACATGCTCTTGAATCTAATAGCCAATAGAGGTGTTGCTCCCAACAGAAATCTCCTGGGCTTGGTCTTTAGTGTCTCCCTTTAGCATTCTTGTATTCTGAGCCCTGACCAGAATTCCTCATCAAGCTTGGCTTACAGTAGTGCAGAGTTTCTCTTGCTCCAAAGCTTTCCAAGCTCTTTCCATGAACCAGTTCCAAAGACTTCTAAGCCACATGGTCAGGTTGTGTCACGGCAAAGATCCGACATCTCTGTTATCAAAGGTTCTCTTAGTTATGTCATCGCTGGGACAAAATACCTAATGCACTCAAATAAAAGAAGTTTATTTTGACTCATTGTCTGTAGAGGTTTCAGTTCACTTGCTTCAAGGCAGTATGATATGGCACTGGCATACCAGAGGAACAGCTGATCATGCCATAGTGCCTATAAGCAGAGATAGAAGGGAACATCCAGAGAGGGGGATAAATCCCTCCAGGCCATGATCCCAATGACCCACTTCTTTCAACTAGAACCTACCACCTAAAAGCAAGCAGGTTATAAACTCTTATAACCTAATCACTTTCAAAAGCCCCACTTGCGAGCACATGAGGCTCTTAGGGAACATTTATATCTAAACCATATCAGATGAGCTCATGAATTTTAAGTATTTTGACCTATCACATGTGGGTTTCCATTTATTCTGTTCCTCCAGGTCCTACAGTTGTCAGGGTCTTAATGGAGGTAAACAAGAATTCTTTCCAAAATCATAACTCAGGATGTGTATCTCTTGAGAAGTAACAATAATCACACTTGGAATGAAGTGTGTACAGTATGGTCTTCTAGATTCACACTCAGAAAAACTTTCTTAACATGAACAGCTCCATTTTTACAGATAAAAGCTGTAGACCTTGATTCACTCTCCAATTAATCTTGATGAACTGAAAGGATTTGGGAGTTTTAGGATCTTCAAATTTATTTCCATTCATCCTACTAGTGAGTCCAGTTCACGTAGTTGTCACTGATCTTGCAAAGACTACTCTGCCACTGTCTTCTCCCAGTCAAACTGAATCTCTATCCCATTTCAGATGGCCTTCCCCTTGCCCTTAATTTTCTACTCTCAACCTTCCTTTGTCTTGGATTCTTCTGCACATCAAAATTCTCCTGCTCTACTTTCTGTCCCTTCTGGATTTGCTGTCTGCCTGGAAGGAATGTTTCCAGATGCCCTGAGTAATTTCATTAAATCTCTTTCTTTGGTAAGGAGCAAGGTAAGAGTAGCAGAGAGGTTTGAAGTTCCTATAGCAGAAAGATACTGGTAGCTCTATACTCAGTGAAGTGAGGCAAAAGGAAACAGTCCACATTGATTCTTTCATCCTAAGATGTGAGTTAAGGGCAGAACTGTGGAGAATCTAAATTATGCATATTCTCTTAAGATAAGTTGCTAAGGTTTATATAATAAAGTAGTTTTATAAGTATACAAGGATAAGATTATTAACATATTTATTTGTGTTTCTGTTTTGCTTCAGTTTATCCTCTACCCATTCCAAGCAAGTCACCAATCTTTCTATTCCTTGTGCTGGGAAATTTTGCAGTCTAATATGAAATGGAAGGAAGGCGACTCTTTTTCTTTTTTTGTGTGAGAGGTTGAGCTCACAAGAAATATGATTTTAGTTATTGATAAAGATAAAAAAGAGAAAGTTTTTTTTAAAAAAAAAAACCACTAAACTGGAGGGTAAATGCAGGTCAGGAGGCTCCAGGAGAAGTGGGACCATGTTCTTCTGCCCTATGATAGTTTCTTACAGATGAGCTCAAAGGCATAAGGACAAAAATTTTATATATGCTTTAAAAAAACCTGAATCCTAGCCCTGTGATTCCCATTCTTACCTGTGCCAACCCAAAATGGCAACACAACTGTTGATTGTAAGCAGCCTTGTGGGTATAGACATGAGCACATCAGAAAATTTGCTGAGGACAAAAAGGTGATGCCTTGGAACCAGATGAGGGAGCTCCAGTGATGACTGGGACTGAATTTCACCTCAGTTTAGTAGAGTGAATGTCCATGGTGGATGTAAGCTTTTAAAACTGGATTTAGTGAAAAACTGTAAAGATAATGGGAAGTTTCCATATAAATATCTCACCTGATTTCCCCAATGCTGTCCTTTTATATTACCATGAATCATTTGTCAAAACTAAGAAACTGACCTTAGCATATTACTGTTCATGGAACTGTAGACTTTGTATAGATTTTAGCAGCTTTTCCTTTGATGTCTTCTCTCTCTGTTTCAGGATAGATCCCCAGTATAACATTGCACTTAGTTGTCATAGCTAGTCTTCTTTGGTCCATGACCATTTCTCAGTCTTTTCTTGTTTTCCATAACTTTGAAAGCTTTGATATTTGGAGACATTACCCCAGTGTGGGTTTCCTGATGTTTCTCTTGTGAGTACACTGAGAGATTTTTGAAACAAAGACACTTCTCACTGCATTATAACACAATTCTTCTATTTTACACAATAAAACTTATAGATTGAGATTCAGAGCTGTTATGAATATGGTCATATACAAAAGGAATTTAGACTGCTACTGCCTAGGAGAATCATAAAGATTTACTGCAGCTGAATAAGACTGCAACAGCTGTTGCATTTCTTTAAGTTGGTAAACATTTTCATCAAGATTAGTAACAGATCTTCTTACCTGTTCCATTGTGATACTGGAACTATTTATATAGGATTTCTTAAGTACTATACTTTAAATCTGTTGAAATCTGGTCAAAAGCAACTTTATTGTTTTATATACTATTCAGGGCTCTTTGGACACAAAGTTAATTTAATTTTATTTGAATCTTAAGGAAAAAATTTTAAGTATAAGGTGTAATCAAATATATGGTGAATGTTTAAATAAAAAATTTTAATACACTAGAAGACCCACTGCCATAAATTTCCCTCACGATACTTCCTTTCACTTTGAACTCACTTAGTCCATCATTCCTGCCACTTTCTGAAGCAGTGCTGAAAGTCCTCTTTCATGAGTGTCTTTACTACATATGATAAAAAAAATACAACAAATGCTGCTGATGCTGACATCCAACAGAAGAACAGGCTCATAGAACATTACAGTGTGTCCTCATCCACCTTGCTTACTGGTTCTGGTACCAGTCAAAATGATCATGAAAGATTAAGGTTTTGAATCACTTCAGGACATCAAGGTAGCTATACCACTGTAACTAAAGATATGAAAGAGGACTTCCAAACTGCTTCATAGAATGGCAAGAACAATGGGACAAGTGTGTTTGAAACAAGCATATGTATTTTGAGGTGGATTATTGGAAATGTATGCATTACTATAATAAGTTTTTAAAAAATTTAACATTCACTATATTTTTATTGTACTTTATATATAACTTAAAATATACTGTGTATCAGAGGCTCAAACCAGTGCTTTCTCTTCGTAGTTTCTAGGATACAGGAACTTGATTGTAATAACATATATAGACTGAGTTTTAATAGTGAGAAATAGATTTAGAATTCATGATAAAAGCCATGAGAAGGACGGTGACCAAGGTTATTAAAGAATGATCATTCGTTACCTCATTTTCACTACAATTTTCAGCCCTCCACATCATCTAGGTCACCATGTAGGAATTAATCAAAATGTTCCCTCCTGCTTTGCTGGAAATTCTGACCCACAGATAATGATTGATTCTCACTTCATATAGAGTGGGTGGTGGGCCCCTGAACATCTGACTGGGACAGAGAGCATTCACAAGGCTGAGCAACTGTTCCATAGCAGGCACCCATCTGTTCTGGCAGGGTGACATTCCACCGTATTTACTTTCACAAAAGAGTTCTTGGAAGTTTAAATACTTCTTTGGGTTTATAGGAATCTAGAGACTGTAGAGAATAGGTGCTAGCTTATTCTTATTATAACTTTAAACAAAAATATTCTGATGGCCAACAAATGTCAAGGCTGGTGGCCTATGTGCTTGGCATGTAATGATGGAATCATTAAAATAAAGGAAGATTCAAGAGGTTGCACATATCCATAGTTTGGCACTGTTCTACAGAGCAACGATTCAATACTGTTAGTCAGTTTAAAAGCCAAGGTACAGTCTTTTGTTTTTCTTGGCCAAATAAGAATTTATACATCATCTTATTCTTTCCTCTGCTTGAGGTATGGAACTTCTGTCATTAATATCTTTCTCACTGATTATATGTTAATTCACAAAGAATAGTCTGTATTTTAAGGGAGCACAATGGTGAAAATAATGGATATCAAAATGCAAGTTTCATTGCAGTGACTGAGTGTCAGCTCCATGTGAGTCAGGCTATTCCTTGGCAGAACTAGAGAACAAATTTTCAGAAAGACAGAAGATAACTATACCAGCAAATCAATCTTTAATTGTAGGCTGATTTTAGATGATGAATCCATTAGCCCTTCACTGGCACAAAGGTAAATCCTATGCTACATGAGGTTGGCCTACACTAATGGCCCTGCCAAGTACAATTTAGATTGAACCACTAACACTGAGATAAAATGAAAATGTGTGTTTAATTTTATTCTTCAAAGAAGTAGAAGGAATTGTCTAGTTTGGGTTCCGGAATACATTACATTTGTCCACGAACAGTTTCATTAACATGGGCCAATGGAATGAGAATGTAATGTCTCCACAGCATTAGCAATTCAGGTAGAGGATCTACCAGAAGAGGAGGTTCAGACCTAGTCTGATCATTGTTTTCCTCCTCACTAACTTTGCCACTCTGGATGTTTTAGGCCAAGAGTTAATATGGTAGATTACATTTATTGATTTTCATATGTTGAACCATCCCTGCATTCCTGGGATGAATCCCACTTGGTCAAGGTATATAACCTTCTTGATTTGTTGCATTCTTTTTGCTGGCATTTTATTGAGGATTTTTGTGTCTATATTCATTATAGAGATTAGCCTGTAATTTTTTTTGTTGGGTCTTTCTCTGGTTTTCGTGTCAGGATAATATTTGTTTTCAAGAATGAATTATGGAGAATTGCTTCTCTTTTGATCTCATTAAGGAGTTTGAGGAGTATTGGTATTAAATCATCTCTAAATTTCTTGTAGAATTCATCTGTGAATTCATAAGGACTTGGGTTTTTGTTGTTGCTGTTGTTGCTGCTGCTGTTAAATTTTTAATTATGTTTTCAATTTCACTAGCTGATATTGGGTTAATCAGAAGTTTTATATCTTCTTGATCCAGCTTTCATAATTCATTGTTTCTAGGACTTGGTCCATTTCTTCTGCGTTTTTGATCCTATGAGAGTAAAGGTTTTCAAATTAAGTATTGATGATCTTCTGTATTTTCACAGGATCTGTCGTGATTTCACCCTTTTCATTCCTTATTGCATGACTTTGAGTTTTTTCTTTCTTTTTAAGTTAAGGTTGGCTAGGGGTTTATCAATTTTATTTATTCTTCCAAAGAATTAACTTTTTGATTCATTAATTCTTTGTATTTTTTTCTTAGTCTCAATTGCATTTATTTCTGCTCTGCTGTTTATAATTTCCTGTCTTCTTTTGGCTTTGAGCTTGACTTGTTCCCCTTCTTTTTTTTTTTTTTTTTGTTCTTCCTTTTCTAGATATTTGAGTGCAGCATTAGGTTATTTATTTGTGCTTGTTCTGTTTTCCTGATATGAGAATTCATTGCTATAAATTTCCCTCTGAGGACTGCTTTTATTATGTCCCACAGGTTCCAGTAAGTTGTATTTGCATTTTCATTTGATTATATATATTGTTAAATTTCTTCTTTAATTTCCTGTGACCCATTGATTGCTCATGGAGCATTTGTGGTTTCATTTGTCATTAATTTCCAATTTTATTGCACTATGGTCAGATAGTATATATGGGATAATTTTGATTCCTTTGCATTTAATTCATATTAACAGAGCAAAAGACAAAAATCACATGATCATCTTAATAGATGCAAAGGATTTTTTCCATTTTATTTTAAAGAGAATAAGACAAAACGGGTCAGCACAGAGCAGATGGGAACCAGACAACATAGGAAACACAATACTTAACATTAAGACAACTGGACATTAACAATAGCTATCGCAATATTTATTTCTCTGCTATAGTTGAGCATACTTTCAAATACAATAATATCAAACATAACAAAAAAGTATAAAAGCATTCAAAGAGTGAAAAAATTACAAGGCATTCTGAACCAAATAACAGAGAATGATCAATGGGTACTATAATATCTCATTTTCAATAAAAAATTTTGTTTATACTTTCACACATATGCAAATCCCAATAAGACACAATGTGATAGATAGAACCAATGGAAATAGAAGAATAGAAACTTGGTAGGACTTCTAAGAAGGATGGTATTAAATCAGCAATAGTTGTTATAATGTTTTGTTCTCTTCAAAATGGCTGCTCATAGCATCACATATAATAAATTCAAACAAAACAGAATAAAACCATTCCAACTGATGAATGAAAACATTGAAAGGCTTCAAAGTTATGAGATGGGGATTCATGATTACCATAAAATCCTATATGCTCTTACCAACTCTCATACTAGGGAGACTATATTGTATTTACACATGTGAGTTTGATTTATTTCACTTATGAGTATGGTCTCAAGTCATGTCCATTTATTTATAAATATCTCAATGCGATCATTCTTTATAGCTGAGTAGTACTCCATTGTATAGAAATGCCACAACTTTTTTATCCATTCCTCAGTTGATGGGCACTTAGGTTGATTCCAAGATCTGGCTATTACAAATTGTGCTGCTATAAACATGGGTGCACATATATCACTGTGGTATGTTTTCAGATCTTCTGGGAATATGCCTAGAAGTGGAATAGCTGGGTCAAATGGGACTTCCAA